>JAMJFZ010000182.1:1887500-2067500 GCA_026225945.1 Cricetomys ansorgei
GGTTCCTGTAAAACATTAACTTGTTAATACAATCTTAGCTTATTTTGGTTTATGATGCAAGGCCAGAGTATGACTTAATTTGCTTTCACATATTTGGTCCATTTATTCAACAGAATTTCCCATGGTCCCTAACTGCTACCCTTTCCATTCAGTAAATTCTTAGTTATATTTGAGGACTTTTCTGAGGCTCTTATTCTATGTCTTTGATCTTGCCTTCTCTCTTGGCACTTTTACAGCGATATTTAATTTATTGTGGCTTTATAGTACTTAAAAAAATTCTAGTTGAGCAAGCTCATCTACATTATTCTTCTTCTTTGATATTTTCTTGACAATTCTCATATACTTATTCTCCTAGCTGAACTTTGCAATTGTTTTCCCAAGTTCCAAGAATGCCACTGTAATTATGACCAAAAATGTAGGTAGCCTATAAATTAGTATGTAGACTTCCTGCTCAGGATCATGAAGTTTCTTCCCACGTATTCAGCAAATCCTTTATTCCCCAGTATAAATTTGTAAAGTTCATGAACGTTACTTGTTACATTTGTTAATAGGTTTCTTCAATTTTTTTATTTCTCACTTTGAATTGGGTCTTTTGTAAATTCTATTTTCTGAGTTGTCACTTCTTTTCCCCTGTGAGTGTGTGTCTGCATGTTTGTGTATGTGTGTGTGTCTGTCTCTGTCTCTCTCTGTGTGTGCCTGTCTTTCTGTCTCTGTCTGTCTCTCTGACTCTGTGTGTTTGGTGTGTATGTGTTCTGCGTGGGGCCATGGTTTGAGTATACCACGATGCACATGCGGCGGTCAGAGGACAGTCTCAGATGTGGGTCTCTACCTTCCCCTTTGTTTGAGACAGGATCTCTGTTGTTTACTGGTACACATGCCAGGCTAACTGGCCTGCTTCTGGAAATTCTTTTGTGTTTCATCCCCCATCTCATGGTAGGAACGCTGGGGTTACAGATACATGCTACCGTGTTCAGCTTTATGTGGACTTTGGGGAACCGAACTCAGGTCCTTGGGCTCTCCCTAACCCCTAACTGGTCAATTCTTTTTAGTAGATCTAATTTTTTTTTTAGGAGAAAAATCAGCATCTGCACTTGATTATAATCTTATTTCCTCCTTCAAACTGTTTCTGCCTCTTATTTATTTTCCCCGTACTATTGCATTGATTAAAACTTCTTAAACAAGGCTAAAAAATACGAATAAGGATTGGCAGGCCAACTTTTTATTTCTAGTGTTTCTTAGTTAATTGGATTACTGACTGTTGCTTTCAGGAAGTTACCCTTATGCTGAAGTAGGTTGTGCATTTCAATTTCCAGATAGTTTTTTTTTTCCTTTTAATCTTGAATGACTATTGAATTTTATCAAATGTCTTTTGGCATCTTTTGTGATGTGCATCTGGTTTTTCTCCTTTGACCTGTTGATGTGATGAATTATGTTAATAGATTTCCTTATATTAAACTATCTTACATTCCTGGGATACGCTCCACTTCGTCATTCTGTATTATTCTTCAAATGTGCGGCTGGATTTGATTTGATAATATTTTATTTAGGATTTTTGCTTCAGTGTTTTGATAGTGGCCTATAGAGTACTTTTTTTTTCTTTCTTTATAGTATCTGTGCCATATTTTGATTTCAGAGTTTTCTGGTGTTCAAAAATAAAATGAGATGGGTTTTCATCTTGAATCAATTAAGAGACATTCCAAATGTGGACACAAGAGTTCGCAGCATGGCGTGTCAGAAAGGATGAAGGGCTGGGAGTTAGAAGGTCAAGGTTAAGTTCCTGCCTCCTGCTCCATCAACTTCAGAAATTTGACCACAATATTTCATCTCCCCAAAGTTACAGTTCCTTATTTTTAGAACGGGATCTATACCCAATCTCTGTCCCAATTCTCTGAAAAGATTGTGGTAGGCCAAGGAGCTAATGGAGCTGCAAATGGTCTGCAAAAGTGATGGGTTTATCAAGTACTGCCATTTTACACATGTTCTGTCTTTACTGAGCATCGTTGCTATAATCCTTACATGCCCCGGTTGCAGAGAAGCCTCTCCAGTGTCCTGCAGATCACTGGACCCTGGATCTGCATCATCAGCACCACGGGAGGCAAATTCCAAGTGAAGGCTTCCAGCCTCACCCGCTGACTCAGGAGCTGTGCTTTTAAGGGGGACCTGCAGGTCGATTCTCACTCACTGTGCAGTTTGAAAAACACTGAGGGATCCCATCATGTCGTAAGGGTGAAGACTCAGCAACATCAGACAGGAAATCACAGCTGTAGCATTTAGGATTCTCATGTTGACTGACTTGTTCATACTTCTGATATTCTAGATGAGAATATGCAAATGTTAGTCACTGAGAACAAAGGTCATGGATGTGCATGCTGCTTTCTAGTCCAGAAGCGACTGCCTTTGGACACAGAGCACCCTGGACCCCTCCATTGTGAGTTACTCCTTTATGGAGTCCAAAATGTAAAAGGAGTTTTAGTGTCTGCAGATGTATGCTCTTCTCTGGGGAAGCTTAGCCACACCGTCACTCCCTTCAGTCAATCTGAAGGAATTTCTCAGCTGATCTTGTGAGAAACCACAGACTTTTTGGGAGGGGGGCGGGCTAAGGATGACTGTATTATTCTCATCATGGAGTTTACAACTCGTCTCACTTCTCACTTCTTAAGCACGTTTTGGTTCCCACCAAGGGCAAGGGGCAGCATGCGCTGAGCTTCAGATATGCGCATATGTATGAGGACACACCCAGGGAACATCCGAGAGCACAGCTCGGGAGAAACAGAAACCATGGCAACTAGGAGATTGTCAACAAGGATTCCCTTTCCGGGAGCCTATAGAGATATGTAAGGGGGTCATCAAAACTGTTTGCAGGTCTTGGCTGGCAGTTGCCTTAGAGACTGGCAGTTGGGAGGGAACCCCTCCTTAGTGACGTTGCCAACAGCTGTTTTATTCCTCTGTGTCTTCCACACCAGAAATTATTTCACACCCTACGTAGGAGAGAGGAACAGGTGAGTCTTTTGCTAAGCTGGCAAAGCAGAGGAGAAAATGAAATGTAAAAATATTCCTAAACACAGCATTTTTCCACGATGAAGAAACTGTTTCCCATAGTTAGAATTTAAATATACATTTAAAAAAAAAAAACTGAATGTGAAGCCAGGTTCAGTGTCACACCCTTGTAATCCCAGAACTAGAGAGGCGGAGTCAGGAGGATCATAGCTGGAGACCAACCTGGGTTCTATGAGTCCAAAGCCAGCTCGAGCTACATAGAGAGACTCTGTGCCAAAACTCAAGGGCTAGGGACATGGCTCACTAGTACAGTACTTGCCTGTCATGTGCAAGGGCCTGGGTTTGACTTTTAAGCATCTCAAGATAGAGAGAAAAAAAGTAATAAGTAGTCCCTGTAAAGATGTTGTCATTTAGATTCAAAGTCTAGAATGTTCTGTAGATGTGAAATGATTGTATTAAGATATTCAGGTTCAGATTCATAATGTGTTTGTAATGCTTTCCCAAGGTTCTAGGAGAGAAATAGGGTAGACTATGAAGCTGTATATGTTCAGGGATTTGTTTCTACCCAACTGACAATACTTTGTTAATTACATCATAGTTTATGTAAAAAGATCGTTTCTGTTGAACTAGTTTACCTCCCACTTCTACACAGGACTGGTCAAGGTGTAACCATGTCAGTGTGCCCCCCCCCCGTGCTCACCTAGAGCAGTGCTCAGCACAGAGAATGTTCATGCCTGTGTCGACCAGGGACTTCTGCAAAACAGATGAAGGCAAGCATGCTTTAAAAAAACCACACCTTTATTATCTCACAATTTATGTGGGTCATCTGTCAGGTTTTCTGTTCATGATCTAATAGAGCTTCCATCAAGATATCACTTGGAGCATTCTCCCAAGGAGTGGATTTGCTTCTGAGCTCATTGAGCTGCCGGGAGAATGCCTTTCCTTGTGCTTGTAGGATGAGAGGATGTAGTTTCTTCGTGCCGGATAACTCTCCACATGTCTGCCTCCGTAGGCGTTTACAAGGCCCTTGAGACGCTTTAGGGGGGCGTTCTCCTCTACTGCCGTACAGTCTCGGGGGTGACATCTTATAACCTTTGCCATGTTGTGATGGTGAGAAGTCATTTAGCTTTTGTTAGTAACATTTAGGAAAGGGATTATATGAGAATATCACTAAGAGTTGGGGGATGACTTTAAGGTCTGCCTGTTACAATACTTTACAATTAATTGTGCATTGAAATTGCCATGCAGGTGCACTAGGAACATGAATACTCCATTTGGGCTTGTTAAGATGAGAAAGGACACACCCATGTGCCACAGAAGTCCGTTGCCATCTGTATTTTCTACATTTCTTTGAGTTGAGTTTTACACACATATGGTACTTGAGTTGTCTTCCATGCTGAGCCCAGGCATTTTCTAGATTAACTTATTTTACCGTAATGGGTAGTTTTATGTTTAGAAGAACACTGCAAAATGCTCAACTAAATTTACAAATGAACCCACAAGTGTTTTAGAAGAGTCTGAATGTTTTCCACGATGCAGTATGCAGTTACCATGGCAGCCATGAGAATGAGCCTTTTAAATCGTAGAGGCCATGATGGACCAGGGTCCCAGCTGTTCTGAAGTCCGTCACCAGTCTCACCAAAATCCTAGTTCCATTCCCATGAGCTGCTCCCAGCCAGTGGCTGAGTCTGGCAGAGACACAAAGACCACTTCTGGACACAAGGACTTCACTGGACCACTTGTCTACTTTGGCTTGAGCATTTTCCCAAACCATTTAGATCTGAAGACACCATTTAAGCCTCCCTCTGCCTGTCTTCCTCTTGCCTTCTTGCACTGTAGTCTGATGACTTACCAACCTTCCCCTAATTCACATGCTGTCTTTCCAAAGATGCTTCTAACGTATCCAGTCCTGTACTGATATCTCTCATCGTAACACACACAGTTTTCAGCATTTGCACACGTCTGCAGAGTTAGGCAATGCTTTGCATTTGGGTAAGTATTCTCTCTCTCTGACTTGACTCTAGGAATGACAGAAGAGAGTTTTCTCTTCTGATCTGGACACTTGAGGTAGAATCTTATACCTGAGTTAGTATTTTTGCTGCTATGACAGACTGTCTAATGTAAAGAATTTAAGGAAGGAAGATTTGGGGCTGTTGCTATACAACATGAGAACCTGTATTGGGCCCCCAGCTAGGTGTGGCCCATGTCTGTAACCCCAGCATATGGAGGTGGGAGCCAGTGACAGGAGGACTGCTAGGGCTCAGTGCCAGCCAGCCAGATGGAAACCAATTGGAAAAAAATGAAGTCTAGGTTTGGTGCCTGGTCCTGTCTCAAGGGAACATGGCAGAAAATAAAAGAAGAGGACACTCAGTGTAACTCTTCTGGCTTCCACACATGCACATAGGTGTGCGGACTCATTCTTGCACACACATGCATACACTGCACACACACATACACACACACATACACACACACATGCATACACTACACACATACACACACACACATGCATACACTGCACACACACATACACACACACATACACACACACATGCATACACTACACACATACACACACACACATGCATACACTGCACACACACATACACACACACACATACACACACACACATTGAGAAAAGATTTATTTTAGCTCACGGTTTCAAAGATATCATTCCATTATGGCGAGAAGGAGATAGGCTGTTGTAAACAGTTTATCTCCTTGGAGGTAGACACCTCCACCTATGTTGCATTTAAACAAAGGAGGTACCCGAAAGCCCAGAGAAGAGCAGAGAAGAGCACCACACAGCAGTGAAGGCACACTAAAGGCACAGAAACTTGACTCCATTCTCGGGACACAGTCTCGTCTGCGTTGCTTGTTGCCATTAGAGTTGTCCTTAACTCTGTCTTCCACCCTCTTTGCTTTAAAAACATTAATAGTAGTCAGCCAACCAACGGCTAACGGGCTTAGGAGAGGTTAGGACACAGACTGGCAAAGCAAATCACAAGACTGCTTGCAGAGAAACATATGATTCTGTTAGAAAAAATAAAAAGGAATACCGAAATCAACTTATTTGACTCCTCCTCACCCTTCTGAGCCCTGATGCTGTTAAACGGTTCCTGACGTCCTCTGGTTCCTCCTCCTTTAAGAGCCCAAACAAAGCATACTGAAATAAGCTGCAAGCATTTGGGGCTTATTCAACCCTCTGAAGTGTTCAAGGATGCAATTTGTAGGCAAGATGTTAAGGAATTAAAAAAAAAAAAAAAAAAAAAAAGATGGCTGGTGCCAAGCTGCGTTGTACCAATTTCTCCCTGGCCCCGCTTCATGTTAGGTTTGCATATGGTTCACACATTTTTCAAAAAATGTACCCCCAGGTATCAGGGCCTATTTTTTTTAGAGCTTATCAACTAAATGTGGGGAGACGGGTGTGCTGAGGAAATGAAAAATAACCCCCCAGCTGCTCCTAAGAACACTGCTGTAACTGGGAGTCTTGGCACGGGCTGTGATGTTCTTATCTAGAGCCCTGCACGGCTGCACCTGGAGGGTGAGGCTCTAGAACAAGACGGAGGTACTGACTCTATGTCTCCTTACACAGGAGATCAGGGGCTCAGAGGACCAGAGGTGAGTCCTGAGTATGTGCTAGCCAGGAAGGTGAGCAATTAAATTGATGTAAGGATGGACAAAGCCCTTGGGAGACGCTAGTGTAATTAACCTGTAGACCTGACCCCATCTCCTTCTAACTTCCGCCTAAATTGGTGTTGTGGAGAAAGACGAGACAAGGAAGGAACATGGAGGACTCATTGGCATCCAGTAGAGTTGGATTCGAACCTTTTATTTTCTAATGAGATAGTTGTAGACCACCCAGAGCATGAGCTCTCAACCTGTGGGTTATGACCCTTTTGAGGGTCAAACGACCCTTTCACAGGGGTTGCCTAAGGCCATCTGCATGTCAGTTATTTACGTTACAATTCATACCAGTAGCAAAATTACAGTTATGAAGTAGCAACAAAAATAATTTTATGGTTGGGGGTAACCTCATCATGAGGAACTGTATTAAAAGGTTCCAGCATTAGGAAGGTTGAGAACCACTGACCTAGAGCAATGTTAGGCATACTGTAAATATGTATTCCATCCATCCATCCATCCATCCATCCATCCATCCATCCATCCAACCAGCCATCCATCCGTCCATCTATCCACCCATCCACTCATCCATCCATCCATCCATCCATCCATCCATCCATCCATCCACTCACCCATCCACCCATCACCCACTTAACTATACAGGATGTTAAAAGTCAGTGGTAGAAAGTCATTACCTCCAAGAGCTCAACGCTGAGTGGATGTCATTGGTTAGCTTGGAGGTAATGCTGAACTAGAGATAATTATTTATTTCTTTGAGTGACAAGGAAACCAAGTATCAGGGAAGTTTCATGACCTGTCCCTAGCCACCAGCAGTGTGTGTGTGTGTGTGTGTGTGTGTGTGTGTGTGTGTGTGTGTGTGTGTATGTATGTATGTATGTGTGTGTGTGTCTCCACTGGACACCTCACAACTCAGTTCTGCCCAACACATATTTGATAGTTGCTTATTGTTTGTAGAGAAAGAAGATCAGGACTATCAGGATTGGCAGTGTCATCAGGCAGGGTTGCAAGGGCCCATCTACTTTCAAAGTCTAGTTCTCTTGGTCCTAATCACACATTTTTATTATCCAGATCCCCGTGCAGGGGGCTGTGTAATCTTAGTGCAGATTTGCTGTTTCTGCACTCAGTGCCCTTTCTAGCAGACTTGTGGACCTCATCTACTTCTGCTCTAGCCTTACTGCGGGGTCTGGCGAGATGGTTCAGTGGTTAAAGGACTTGCTGGATGATCAAGAAAACATGAGCTTTATCCCCAGAACCCATGTTAAAGCCAATATCATGGCACACACTTACTATCCACCCTATCTTTAAACACAAGGAATACAGAAGCTGAGGAATTATACCCAAGGTTCACCTCTGGTCTCACATGCATGTCCATAGGCATCCTTATCCACACATGCACTGCCATGAACACACACAGCCTAACTATCGATCTGTAGGCCCGAGGGCTACCATTGTCCCTCTTAGTTTCTCTGATGCTATGACTAACCATCAGTACTGGGTTGGACAGCTCAACCTCTTGTGGAAGCACAGGTTCTGGTATGGTTCCTGACTGTTGTTGGGCAGGGAGGGTGGTGGTTATAATGTGAGGATAGTACATGGCTATGCAGACACTCTTCCACTGAGCTACATCCCTAGCCCCTGTCAGTACGAATTTGAAAACCATGAATACTGTGTTGCAGCCTGGTGTCCTCCATAGAGTCCTCTTGCACTGATTAATTCTCAACAGAAGTTCACCTCAGTTCTCTGGCAAGACCTTTCCACTGGGCCCAGTCAGTTCCTGTGGCCCACCGCAGGGGATGGTGAGCAGTAGAAGTTGGACTTTAACTGTCTTTATCTCTCTCCCCGCCAAACTCCCAGCAAAAGAAAAATTAATGGTGGCGGCATGGGTGGAGACTCATCTGCAAAGTGCTTCAGGATTCCTGTTGCCCAAGCTGGTAGGACCAAACCAACTCTCGTGGAATCTGCATATATTTAAATCCCTGGGAAACCAGCTGACCAGTTTGCATTCTAGACGTTAGAAGAAAGATGTATTACAGAATGTGAAGCAGAGGTGTAGGGAAGGTGAGAACTATAAGCATCAGACTCAGGGTGCCCTGGTTATCTATGTGTTTGTAACACCTACGCTTGCCCCAAATTCAGTGTTATCATATACAACTGGTTGTCATTTTGGGTGTCACACAGCTTCTGTCCAAGGATGGGGGGGGGGAGCGTAGAGTCATGTTCAAGTGTGTTGGCTTCTGAGATGGCTTCTTCTCTAGGGTTTCTGGTACCTCAGCTCCATACTGAAATATTTAGAGACTGGCCGTGTCTCCTCTCTACACAACTAACTTGGACTTCCTTCAAGCATGATAGTCTGAGTAGGCTTTCCTGGGTGATATCTGGCTTCTGTTTAAACAGGATTTCTCAAACTCACCACCACATCCATTTAGGCTATCTTATAATTGAGGGCTGTTCTGTTCATTATGGGATGGTTAACCCTGTGCCTGACCTCTGTCAGCCAAAAAATGTCTTCAACCCTCGTCAGGGGTCAGACGGGAGTAAAACTGTCTCCCGTTGAGAAACATCGGTTCAGAGGGAGTGTGGCTAGAAACCCAAGTGGAAGTTGCAAGGCTCCTTATGGCCTGGCTTTGGAAATCCCGCGCAGGCACTGTGTCTGCCTACTGTTGGCCCCAATGAGTTTTAGGGTCATGCGGAAGAGGACTGTAGGTGGGCCTGACTACAGCGAGAGGTAGTTCATGAGGAGGTGGAGTCCCGTTTTCAGACAATGACTTTCTTCTCAGATACCTTCCAGGACTCTCCTCATGCCTGTAGTTGCTTCCCTTCTACGCTTTCTACTGGCTCTACTCCTGGGAGGGGCCTAAGGCTTCAGTCCTGTTCTTGAGAATGTCAGAGGCCATTTTAGGAGACAGATAGGAAACCAGAGAGCTCCGTGCAACATGGTATACGATGGCATACATACTGAAAGCCAAAAGTATGCAAGGAGCATGGGTGTGGGCCACGCTGGCTAAAGATGGGTGCTGTATTTCTGGTGCCTGGCTGAGCCCTGGAGTGTGAGTGAATGAATTCAGGATTGGGTGGGAGGGGGGCTGGCACTGCTTGGAAAACTCACTGCAATGAAACAGGAGGTAGGCAGCTGCTGCAACCTGCACGTGTGTGGGTGGGGGGGGGCAGGGTGCTGCAGTGGTTATTGCAGGCAAGGGAGGTGGAATATAGGCTGCGGGATCTGAGGTCAAGGCCAAGGAGTCAAGACTGTATCTATTTCTATGTATCTATTTCTTGGATAATTTACCATCTCTAGTTACCAGGAAGTGACAGGTTACTGTTTGGGAAAGCAGACAATAAGGTCTTCCTTTCAGGGTACCCACAGCCTGAGGCTACAGAGCCGCAAACTGAACACCTTAAACCAGGCTCACCTGGATTCTTTCCCAGCAACTGAGGGAGGCGAAGTGTGTTGAGGACCTTCTGAGTTCAAGACCGTTTGTCAGAGGCTTTGAAGGTCTCTGACAGTTCCTGTGTAACACTCCTTCTGAATATAGCATCATTTGTAGATGATATAACTGAAAAATCTCAACTGTAAGTGACTTGATTGATGCCTGGTAGTAAGTTGGGGAGCTAGAAGCAGACCCAGGTCTGTAACACTGACGCACATTTCCACACACTGAGCATCAACAAGGGGAAACATAAACAAACGAGTCAAAGATAAAATGGAACAAAATGGTGCTATTTGTTTTATGGGTACAGTACAGGATAGTGTTCCACTTGTGCCTACCACCTTATCCTACGGGGCTCAGTGAGGCACCTGGGAGTGTTGCTTGTCCCTGTGGCAGCCTCTCTTTGCTGGCTTACATCCTATGACCCAGAGGAACTAATCAACAGGAACATTTTGAACGTACTTGAGGAAAGTGGTGAAGGGCAGAGTTCTCAGTTGCTTTAAAGGGGACTTTAAGTACGAGAGATCAAGGTCAAATGTTTGGGGAGACATCTCTCTGGACATTTGAATCTTTATAAACTCACTTCTCACATTGGGCCATTCCCACAAGCTGCCATGACTCTTTAGATGGAGAACCAAAAAAAAAAAAAAAAAAAGCCCAGGTTGTTGGAATCTAGGAGGCAGTGTTTTCAATTGAGAAAGTATGTCTGCAAGACCACCCCAAGACTGGTCCCCACTAGTAAGTCTACTCTTTGTTCCTAGGGCCAAGTTCTAAGATCTTACCATGGCTTACTGATCCAGCTTTCTTCTCCAGTTAAATCGCCTGTGTTTGCAAAGCCACATCCAGACAGAAATACACTTCTGCCCTGCCATGGCCACACACTGGGCTTTCCCTTCTGGAGCTGGATTCTTTTCTCCATTGTGTCTGGTGACTCCCACCCATTCTCTGGGATCCTGGTTACTTGTTCAGCATGTGCCTACGAGTACCTCCTACATGCCAAACCCTGTGATGAGCAAGACACGGTTCCTGAACTCAAAGAGAACCCCAGGCGTCCATTTCCCTGTGAAGGTGTCTCCGATATCTTTGGTCATCCCTCAAGCATGCTTGCAGGGATTTCATCATGATACAACTGATTTCGAAGTGTTGTAGATAGGTGAGCATGTGTCTAATTTCCTCAGCTTTCTAGAAGAAAAGACCACATGTTCTTGCTCATAGTTTAAGTTCAGGTCTGTGCCGCAGTCGATACAGACTTTATGCTAAATGCACCCATGAGCTTACGAGCAAGGGAGTAAACTTAGCCCCTTAGTGCTTCAGCATTGAATTTTCACCAGTGTGTGTTTCCCACTATTGGAGAGGGACAGCTGTTTCCTTACGATCTGCGCAAGCTCCCTTCAAAGACCTCTAAGATGTTCTTCGCTGACATCTCAGTGGCAGAACAGGTTTTTGACATGTGGCCAGCAAATCTGGCAGAGTCAGGTTGCTCTCTTTAAGAAGATTAATTAAGGAGGACTTAAGAGAAGGGATGGGTGAACTGGTTACTGACAAGTAAGAACCAGCCATAAGCTCAACACACCAAAGCAGCATCTTCAAGGTTGAGCTTGGCTTGGTTCAATTAATCCTTCTCTTCTTTGTGCCTTGGCTGCTCCCACACCCACCACGGTCTCTCTCACTCAACCCTTGTTGAATCATGATTCATGCACGGCCTGGCTCCCTCTCTTGTTTTCTGCTGGATCTCACACTTTCCTCACTCTGCTGTCCTGTGAGGACAGAGAAGACTGGGGGCGGAGGGAGAGTCTTAGGTAAATAAAGAATTTTTGAGTCTTTCAGAGAGAAGGTGGCTCCGAGTGGGCTCCGTGATTCATAGCAAGAGGAAGATGTGGAGGAGGGAGGAGGGATGGGTTGGACGAGGATCAGAGAGGCAGGAAAGGAGGTTGGGATGTCTCATGGGGATGGGTGGGAAAGGTGAACCACCAGGTCTAGATAAGGTGTGGAAGGTTTGAGGCAGGTGGGTGAAGGACCGCAGGCAGAATGGGAAGGCAGATGGGTACATTTTCAAAGCTTGATTTCACTTTATTAATGAAGTGCATTTACATATCAAATAATCACAGATAAAAACTAGGATAAAATGCTCACACAAACAGGATGAAGACTCTGGTAATAGCATGGAAAGTTATACAGATTAGTAGCAAGAGACAAAAGTAGAGTCTGTGGAAAAAAATGGGCAGATTAAAAAAAAAAAAAAAAAAAGAAAGACATTGAAACAGAACCAACTTGGACTTCAGTGTCCTCATTAGGAAACTTCGGCTTTCCGTCCTCCAAATGGTGCCTCCTTCAGGTGGCGATCTCTGCACTGAGATGCTATTCCTCTCACTTCCTCATCTCTCCTTCCTCCGTCGCTTCTCTTTTAGAATGAAACCCTAAACTGACCGGGTGCAGACTAGAGTTTTGTATACCAAAGCAGGGCAGGGCACACTCTTACACTGAACTTATTTTCTCGACCCCAGCCAGAATAAGTCATGTGACCCAGCATACAGTCCACGTGATCTGTGTGGTCTGAAGGAGGCGCAGAACGTCTCAAATGAAGTCTAGCTTGGAGACTTGGAGACGTATGGTGATCACGTGCCTGAGATGCTTTGCGGAACTTAATAGTATTGGCTTTGTTGCCTTTCCGCCGAAGTTCCCGGGTTTCTGCTTTCCCTCGACACATTGTGCTGAAATGATTCATTTCACAAAGGGTTCCCGAGGGCCAAGAAAATGGAGGTGTGCACTTCGGTTTCAGATGGAGATCGTGGGGTGGAAAGCTGGGCTTTCTGTTCCAGGAAGTGTATGTTCAGCTATTGGTTTCAAACCTCCCCAGTATTTTGGACAGAAAAGTAAAGCATGTCAATAGCCCCTCCACGGAAGGTTGAACATTTACTGTACATGCCGGACCCCTTTGTTACATCATCCCATTTAACATCATGCATGAAGACGGACAGATATCAACCGCGTGCACCAGGCAGCTGAGGGAACTGTTCAGCTCTTTGAGGGACAGTAGTAAGCTGTGTGAGAATCATCCTAAGGCGAATTGCCAGCAACTCAGTTCAGACATTACTAAAACCTTAGACAGGTCTTTGCATATTACTTTTGTGGATGGGTAAGAGTCCTTTCTTTGAGACACTGGAGGGCAGTGTGGTATAGTGGATTGAGCTAGGGATTTGGCATGAAGGGATTTGGGTGTGGGCTTGAAAGCTGTGTGGCCTTGAGCAAGTTAAGCAACCTCTCCGAGTCTTTATTTCCTTCCTCCCAAATGAGGATAATCAATACAAGACTCATCTTGTTGGGTTACTGTGAGAATCAGATTTAAAAAAAAAAAAGGTATTGAAAGAGCTAAACATGTGATTCTAATATTACTGTGAATTATTTAGGGTAATCCAAAAGTCCTCCCTGAACAAAAAATATTTCTCTAAAATGTCCTGTTAAGCATTAAAACTTAATATCCTTACCTTAGGTAATTATTCATCTCTAGGGGTTCAAATACACTGTCACTCAACAAACACACATTCCTGGAGATGGTGGTGGGCTGAGCAGCCCAGGATAAAGAGGGTCTAATTGTCAACTTTATCTTCTCACAGGAAGCAGATTGTCAAGGATCTAAGGTGGGTCCTCAGCTGGGGAGGAGGAAAGGCCAGGTACCACGATTAGTTGTTCTAGAGTCAGGCAAATACAATTGCACTGGGGGCTTTGGGTCACACTTTCCTAGAATTACAGGCAAGAAGATTTAGGCACAATCTGCAGAAGAACTTTCTGGAAGAGCTACTTCTGGAGAAGAACGGAACTTCCTGCTACCTAAGATCGGCATGTGTGCAAGGTGACTTTCGTGCAGTGGGTGGCTGGGGCTGTGCTTGCAGGAGCGTCCACAGAAAGTGAAATTGATCTTGGGCTGGAGAATGTGTTGGATGGACTGTCTGTGCACTGAGGGTCTTGGGGCCGCTAGGGGGACTTCCTGCCCATATTTTCTCATCAACAGTCAATGATGACTTTTGCTAAGTCTGCATGTCTCCTATTTCCTTGGTGATTATTAGAAAGGATTTAATTTATTTTGGTTTCACGTATCTGTGTGTCTCTGCCTGAGTATGTGCACGTGAGTAGAAGTATCAGCAGGGTCCAGAGGAAGGTGTTGGATCCTCTGGAGCTCAGTTATAGGTGGTCGTGAGCCACCTGACATGGATGCTGGGAGCTAAACGTGGTCCTCTGGAAGAGCAGCGCATGCTCTTAACTGCTGAGCCATTTCCTCAGCCTCCGGATGATGTTTAAAAAATGATGATTGACTTAAATTAATGTAACCTCATTTGAATCAAAGATGACACAATCGCCATATCATTTCTGAAATAAAATAGCCATTCCTGTACCACCCAAGACCACCTGGCTGGCTTGCTTAGGAGCTCATGTTCTAGGTCAACAGCCCATCTGTTTCTTGGTAGAACCTTCATCCAGAAGCCAACTTGTATGCTTGCACACCTCTAGTGCCAGAAAACTCAGTTCCTCTCTGGAGGTAGCCCTTCGGGAAACTTCTGCCGAATGTGTTTAAATCCCTTGCCTGTAACTCTGCTCATCAGCTCCAACTCTAGGCCGTATGAAGTACATCCATTTTCCCTCTCAAGATGATTCTTTATAAAATGACACTATCTCCTATATACCCCCACCCCAGGTGAGCTGGACATACAGAGTTCTACCTAATGTTCCTCTGCCGGTGGGGCTTCAAGTGTCCTAGACATCTCTTGTCATTGTCTTTGGAACACACACTGTTTCAGGTTCATTTTCTTAGGATCTAACTCCCAGCACAAAGCACAATTCATTAGTGTAGTCTGAGCTGGTAACAGCAAGTGTGACTGTCCCCCGCCCCCCTCTATTGCTAGATCCATTATGACTGTTAATGCAACATCACTCACATTGCTCTTCTTTTAAATATGCACCCAAAGTTGTCACTGGCTTTATCTACAAAGTATGACCATTAGACCCTGTGCTGCAGTTAGCTGGATGATATTCAGATCTGATATGTTTATCATGGGATGTTCTGAATCATGAGGGAGCCCCACCCCCACCCTACAAAATGGTCTGTAATGCAATTGAATCAAGAAAGGACAAAATTATCAGAATTTTTATTTCTGGCATATTTGCTATCTTTAAATTTCCACCTTTTGCATGTGTGATAAATATCCACTTTATAATTGATAAGCAGACAGAGACACAGTATTAATCATAAATACTAATAGAAGAGGAGACACACAGGGAAGTGCTCTCTCAGGCCCTGTGGCAGTGTGGCAGTCCGTGCTTACCTTCTACTGACACTGGGTGTCACTGGGTGTTGGGGGCGATGTGGCTGCACATCAGGAGGCTTCATCCTCATTCTTAGTAGGACCCTCTTGACCCTTGGTAGCGTTATAAAGTCTTATTAGATGGAGGTCCCCCCCTCCCCACTGCCCAGTGACCCCATGTTAACTTGATTACCTACAAAGACCCTATCTTTGAATCAGGTCAAGTTGAGAGGCTGCAGATGAGGACTTCAGCATATGGGTTTGGGGGTGGGGGTGGGGCACAACTCAATCCATAGCAAGTACTGAGTCTTTGAGGATATGAGTAGTTTTAGTCTCTCTCTTCACATCTGCAGAATGGGAGAAGAGCAACAGAAGCCCCTGGGGCCCCACCTTTGATATTTTCTCTGTCCCTTTGGAGAGTCCAACGCTGACTTTTATTTCATTCATTTGGCAATCAAATATGATGTTGTTAAGTGCCTATGGTATCCTAGCACTTAGGAATGATTCTGTAAACAGAGTGACCTCAAATGGCCTTTGCTCTTCCCTTCGAGTGACACAGGCTGAAGCGTCCGTGTTGTGTCTATGGTCGGCATCTTCAATGGAGCCTTTTGTCATTCAGTTGGGAATCTGCCTCATCAGCTATTTGAATATTGCTTTCACAACCTGAAGAATAGGCTGGTGGCTGCCAAGTTTAAAACTTACGCATAGCCTGGTTGGCTGATCAGTTTGAAAACACCGTAGAGCAGCCACTTTTTGGTAATTCTCCAATCACAGATTTCTGGCTCCGTGAGGTTCGGGTACCACTGATGGAGTAAAGAAGTAGAGGCTGTAAATCTCAAGGACCTGTCTGTGTCACCAGGACCCCTTGCTTCACATGGTGATGGGCGAACCCTCTTCCTCCTAGCTGTTCCCACCAGAAGCCTTGCCACAAGCTCCGGGATCCATGCCAT
The DNA here is from genome assembly GCA_026225945.1 of Cricetomys ansorgei. Taxonomy (NCBI): domain Eukaryota; kingdom Metazoa; phylum Chordata; class Mammalia; order Rodentia; family Nesomyidae; genus Cricetomys; species Cricetomys ansorgei. The sequence continues at coordinate 1,903,819 of JAMJFZ010000182.1, forward strand.
TTATTCTTGTAAGTCGCTCAGTCTTTTTGACAGTCTTGGGAGGTAGGAGCAAATAGCTATGAATTCCTAACCTGAAAACCCCAAATCTGAAGTGCTCTAAATCAAGACTTTGAACACGAACATGATAACCAAGTTGAAAATTCCACACCTGATCTCACGTGATGAGTTTCAGTCACAGCGTGGACATCATGAAGACTGCACAAGATCACATCCAGACCACATATGCAAAGCACACCTGCAGCACAAGTGAAGTTCATTTAATAGTCAGGCCCAATCCCCAAGGCATCTCATTACATATGCAAATATTCCTAAATATAAAAAGAATCCCAAATCCCGAGTGCTTCTGGTCCCACGTATTTCAGACAGGGATGCACAATCTGTAATACTGTAACCCACTCAGCCATGATCCCACTGGCCTGAGACTGTAGAGTTAGTAGAGCCAGAGCAGGGGCTCATGTTGAAGTCTGGCTCCTAAATGGGGACTAATACCTTCTGCTTCCCTGCCATCTCTCTTTCAAAAAAATAAAAACATACAATGTGTACAATATGATGCTCTGACATACATATACATAGGGAGATGATTACTATACTCAAGCTTTGTAACATATCTGTCATATAGCCACCATATTTTTGAGGTTTAATCACTAAAATCCTACATTTTTTTAAAGGCAAATTTCCAGTATAGAAAACTGTATTGCTAATGCGGTCATATGCCCTATGTTAGAGCCCTCCATTTACCATACATTTACTTGTATCCATGCAACACTGACTTTTGACTAATGCGGCTCCATTTCCTCATCTGGGGTGACCACCATCCTCCTCTTGGGGTGTCTACATGTCTGTATTTCTGCAAACTAAAGGCAAGAGTCAGCCTTGCTTAAGCACTGTGTCTTCACGGTCAAGCTACGAGTTAAGCTGGTGTCAGCTCTGGCTTCTGAGGCATCAGCTGGCATTAGCGCCCTGGGCATCTTTCCTGGACACAAGCTGAGAAGATTGTTCTTCAACATCTGCTCACTGGTTTCCAGCTGTGAAGCCCTCCGAGATCCTCCTCCTCCTCCTCTTCTTCCTTAGCCTCTTTCCCCCTCCTCCTCTTCTTCTTCCCATTCTCCTGCTCCAGTCCCTCTATCCCTCCCCTGCCTCTTCCCCACTATTGTTGTTCTTGCTTCTCTTTATCCTCCCCTCTCCTCTTTCTCTTTTTCTCCTTCCTCTTCCTTTTCTTAGCCCCCCGCAGCCCCTGAGCGTCTTTTTTCATTATATCCTGAAGCTCCCTCTTCTACAAATCGTATTCTAAAAATCAAGTCACCAAGCAGAGTTCAAACAGTGTCAAACAGTTCAAACAGAGGGAATTTTATTCCTTAAGAGCTGAAATCTGACCTGAAATCCTCCTTTAGGCCTTGTTTTTGGGTAATGTGATTCCAGCCTGCAGAATACTTTTTCATGCTTTTGGCTCCTCCCTCCCAAGTAAGTGCATAGTCTGGCTTAAGTCCATCAAGTGTCCAAACCAGGCCAAACCTTCCATGTTCGGGCTGACCCAGGATTTCCAGTTAAGCAAATCTCACATGATCTGGCCTGCTTATTGCTAATACCGCCTGGCTAATGTCCTGGGCAGGGGGTATCACTTCCCTACATGCCCTGCAGACAGAAGCTCCATCTCTTGTCCTTCAAGCTTAGATTCTTCTGCCCTCCTCCAAGCCATTGCAAGGTACTTGTAGAAGGAGACAACTTCCTTGAAGGAAACTATAAAGACACTTTGGCTTCTGCTTGCAGCCGTTCTGCTGACAGGCAGAAGGGCCTCTTTCCCAGTCCAGGGGCAGACTGCAGGTTGTCACAGGCATTGTAAGGACTCTAAGAGCACTGGGCAAGCTCCCAGGCGAAATGGAGTTTATCCCGTGTTGCATTTATTCAGCAAGTACTGAGTGAGTTCCAGGTCCCAGGCAGAGCGCCGGGAAGCCGGGATGAATGAGACCTGGCTCAGTCTCAAGAGCTCAGGATTCTGGTTGGGAAGATAGCAATGTAAATAGACGAGTGTGTACGGAGTGCTTGGCTTGTCCAGGGGGCTATAAAAACGTGCAGTGGGGGGGGGGTCACTCAATTCTCATCCCATTTCTATCATTTTGTCACCCAGAATAATCTCAAGGCTTACTAGATGCTGCGCTGGGTTGTGGGACTCTGTGCTTACATGTTTGCCAGGAATAAGGATGTGTTTTAAAGCCCTTCATGGGTTTGCCATCAAAAGTGGTTACCGAATCCCACGGCTGTATGGAGGAGAATGTAATGTCTGAAAGGACAAAAAAGGTGTCACTTTTATTCAGTCCTGTATACCTGTCATTTGGTGGCAAAGCTATTAGGGAGTAGACGCTATAAATATTTGTTGAGTGAGTCAATGAAATGGACTTTGTTGGTGTTGTTTTAAGCTTGAACCTTAGAATCATGTGATTGTTAAAGCTTGCTAAAACCTAGATCCCCATGTTCAAAGACGGATGCTGTTCTGGGGTGGAGTAGAGGGTTTGCATTTCTAGATCCTCCCAGAGAATTGTCAGCCTTCTGGGCTGAGGCCCACACTCTAACAACATTGAGATCTTCTCTAACAGAGATGGATAACGACATCCCTCGAAGTTGTTCCCAAAGAACCACTATGGGGTTTGGTTCTCCCGATTGTCTTAGCAGGGGGTCAGGTCCTATCACACGAGACAGGCCCAAGTAACTGGGGTTCTTGAAGGTTCATGTTGACACACTCATGATGCAGGTGCTTTAACACAACCAGAGGAAATGCGAACGTGAGTCTTCAGCAGTGAGCTCACTCCCTATGTGAAATTTGGGGCAGTTAAAATAGCACCGCTTGAGAAAGAAAGGCTTTTGTCTGTCCTGAGGATCATTGTCCCTTCTTAGGCAACCAGCATCTTCAGGGAAAAGGACAAGCTGCTGAGGCTTTTTACTTACTCACCCATAATGCTTATTCATGCTGAGTAAGTTTTAGTTGTCTTTGACATTGAGCAAGGAGCACCCTGTTGGAAACCTGGGTGTGCTAACCTCTCTCACCACACTGTTGAAGATAACTCGGATTTTAGGCATGTCTTGAACCAGACTGCCATGTGCTTCTGAGTGAATAGATTTGATTTAGGCTGTGTGAGGCTCCATGGCTTCTTCCTTTTCTATAAATATGCAGAGGCTGATGTCCCAGCCCACACTACCAACCAAGTTCATGATCAGGGGCATCACTGTAGCCCCTATTGTTAAAACTGAGTGCTTGTTGAATTAAACAGCCTGATGAGGATGCACGAGCTTTGAAGTCTTTGAGGAGGCCATTGAGTACTCTGATTGTACAAACTGGGCTGGGCCAGGTGCTCACCTCTGATACCCATTGCATTTCCTCCAGGCATAGCAGGCAGTAGACATTACTGAACACTGTCAGGCTGTGTGCCTGCTTACTTTGCTGGATCTGGAGATCCTCGAGTGCATAGCTCTTTCTCCTTTTGCTTCTTTAACTACAGAGTTCAGGATGGGGCCAGGCACAGCAGTTCTGGAACTTTCTGGAAATTATTCAGAGCAAAGGTCGTACCCCAGCATGGCTGCTCACTGCTGTGGGATTCCCTTACGTCAGTGAGCATCACTTTCCTTTTCTGACAACCAAGTATGATGTGCATCTGAAGCTGGCTTTCCACTATCCAAGCTTGATGCCATGGGCTTCATGAGGCCTGTCTCATTAGTTCTCCTGGTTTCTGTATTGAGGATATTTAGCTCCATTAGGGCTATGGAGGATCAGAGGGATTAAGGCATCTTCTAAGCTCCTTTGACAAACTGTCTGATTCCAGAGCCCACACTTTTAGCTACTGTAGTAGTGGTTCTCCAGTGGGGATGACTTTGTCCTCTGGAGCACATTTGACAGTGTTGAGACAGTGTTGTCATAGTAACAGCAGGAGATGTTGCTGGTACTAGTGAGTCAAGGCCAGGGGTTTTGGTCAGCATCTTATAATGTTGAGGATAGGCCATCATAGGAAAGAATGATGCAGTCCAAAATGGCCATGAGAAGCCCCACGCTACAGTGCACTGCCTCTGTGAAATGATGCTAGCCAGGCCCAGAGCGCATTCATATTAATGGCATTCCTTCCTTGCATTCTCAGGATGTAGCTCAGAGACAAAAGCAGGACTCAGGCTCCAGTTTCCTTCAGCAGCTTGAGTTTTAGACTTAATGGTTCCCGGCTGCTTGGCATTTCTATCTCAAGAGTTCCTGTGTTTGTGAGATGTGCTGACAGTTATCAAGAGTCAGGGCAAGACTCTTTCTGGGAGAAGTCCAACTTCCATGAGATCTGGCAAGTTCCGACATTCCATACAGAATGCACACCTTACTGGCCTCTGACCTCACAGCATGCCTGGCTCTGGGGATGGCTGGGCTTTTTGCAGTTATGTTCCCCTTTTACGGGAACTGACATTCCTTACCCTTTGAACGGAAGGCCTTGTAGGGTGCTTGCTTTCTGTCATTGATGAGTCTTGCCAATGAGAACCATGAATGTCGTCATGGCTCTGGCCCTTGAAAATGAATGAATCAAGGGGAAACCTGACAGATGGCTTGTCAGCAAGAGCAGCCACACCTTGCATGCTGGGCACTTTGTCTTCACCAATGACTCACCAAATGGCTTTGGGCAAGTGCCTGGAATGGACTTCTCTCACTGCCAGCCAGGGTGTGTGTGTGTGATGGGGGGGCTCTGCCTGTTTCAGGAAGCTCTAAGGGATGCCTTCTGGACAAACTGGCAGTAGACATTTTTGTATGCATAAGAGAGAACAGGGAAGAGGAAGGTAATGGCAAATAGAGAGGGACAGGCAGCTATGCCAGGGAAGCTGTGGCTTGTCTTTTAGGGGGTCTTTCTTCCTTGCAAATTCTCAATGATTCATGCTTAATCAATGTGGAGTGTGGTTAAATTAATGTTAGCTTCATTAGTGCAGTGTGGGTTAAGCTGGTGTCCCTTGCAGCTTAACCCACACTCGAAAGACTGTGGAAAGTCTACTCATAATCTCTTCCTGGTCTTGGTACCCCATGTGTGAACTTGAGAAAGTTTAACTTAAGGTCTTGACCAGTAATACAGCAGAGATATACTCTGGAGAATGAACTGCTGTTGGTGAACTATCATTCTGCCATGGAATATGGACAACAACCACTGGCTTTCTGGAGGTCAAAGGAAAAGCCCATTGGAGTGAGTTTCCCTGGGATTCATGTTCCTAGAGTTCCCTCTTCCTTAAAGTCAATGGACAGCGTGTTCCAGATAGAAGAGTCTGTGGTCCCCTTCAGGGGAAGAGGATAGGTAAGGTTCCACAGATTCCCCAACGTGTGTTTTGGTGGTGAGGAGTGGGCTCTGTGCAGGAAGGGAGACTGTACATTGTCATGATCTTCTGCTTATTTCATTCTCACTTATTTTCGATAAAGACAAAGGGATAAAAGCATCCCAGTGCCATATTTAATGCCTGAGATTTTATGTGAGCCATCTATGTAATACGGAAGGACTTGGGATATCTTCAGGAATTCCTTCCCAAGGATAAACATGAATCTAGATTTGGGACAGTGAGTTCACATTCACAGTCCCTGGGTACTGCAGGAACAAAAGAACTCCATAACTAAGAAATCTGTGTGTCTCCTACCTTCTAATCAGATGTTGGTTGTTCTTTCAATTCTTGTGGGCTCCTGGTCCCCAGACCCCAACCCTCTTCCCATATGCCTCTCTGCAATAGCTAACATTTACTCTTTTTATAGAAAGTGTTACATAGTTGTCAAAAATCAAGTCTACATCAAGGTTTTGCCACTAACAGGGCACTATTGAACAAATTCTGTCTCATTGTCAAGCGTTACGTCAGTTTGTCTGTACAGTTAGGTCTCAAAAGCTGCTTGGAGAGTCGTATAAGGTCTTGCATATGAGTTGCTTAGCTTGGTGCCTGGGACACGGGAGGCAGTCTGTAGACGTTTGGCTGCCTGGCCTCTGAAATACATTCTTACTTCCAGAGGATTCCTTTAGGATGTGTCTTGGGAGAAAGCCACACCTATGCCCACCATCAAAGATGAGAGGAGACATGCTGTTTTATTCTCTCTGCTGGGAGTCAGGGTGTGCGTGTCACTCACCAGATGTCCATCACTAGAGTTGGTTGCATCTCACCACACTACCTGGGGGCTTGTTATGTTGAATCTGACACCAACAAATACAGCTTGTCATTCCAAGAGCCATGAAAGCAGGCCAGCCTGGGTGTCCTCATCAGACCTTTGCTGTAATAGGAATTTGGCCATGGTTCAGCTGACCTCTCTTAGCTCCTGCCCGTTTTCCTTCACGGGTTCTCCAAATTTCTTAGCCATCCTGTGAGCAGTGAATTCCTTTTGTGTTTAAATCAGCCGAAGATACTGTCTGCGGCTTTTAGACAGAATACTGGCCGGCTACGTTAACTTTAATCATTATCATTATTGCTACTTTTCTTGCTATGGTCCCCAGCATCACAGTGCACTGCAGTCACCGATTTACTTATCTGCCTCCCCTCCTGGGTGGTGAACCCAGCCCTTGAACTGCTCATGTACAGAATGGGGCTCAGAATAGACGTATCAAATGAACATATGGGTATCTAATGACAGATGGAGAATGAATGACTGAAAGAACAAATGAACGGGTAAATGAAATGTTTGCTCAGTGCTTATGAAGATCCTTGTGGTGTGGCAGCGAAAGACATCAAGATTAGTGTGTGAAAGATACTGGTGATGGAAAGACTCGCATCCCCTACCCAATCAAGGGCTACATGTAAGGGACAGAGCATGTGTGAGAAAGCCTGTGACACAGAAATACAGGAGAAGGCAGGTGCTGTGTAAAGAAACCGTAAGGGATACAACTCTTACGGTGGTTGATTTTTTTTTTTTCTTTTTTTACCCCTCTCCAGCTCTGGCTCACTTCCTCCCTCAGAAGTGCCTTTCTCCAGTAATAGATAATTGTGTCCGCTGTTCCTATTTACATGTTTCTGTGCAAATCTTCATTCAGGGACACAAGAATCTGGAATCCCAGAGGATGTCCTCGAGACTCCCAAATCCACCAAGCACAATGGTACTGAACTTGGAGTAGAGAGTCCCTCAGTCACAACGGTGTGACGGAGCTCGGGAAATGCACTCTCCTTTCTGATAGAAAATTTAGTGTTAGGAGCCTGGAATGACTCTCTTTTCCAGGCTCAGAAATACATTTCAGATAGTTGCTGAAACTCCCAGACTGACACATCTCGCCTCGCCCACATTGAAGCAATCCTGTCTTAGTAGTAAACAACCAGGTCTTCGTGAAGGATGTGGACGTCTGTCTCTTTATTTAATCCACACAGGAATGCTGCTTCATAGGTGTTATCTCCATTCTACAGATGAGGAAATAGAGTCTCAAAGAGGGTAAGTAGCTTAGAGAAGGTGACTCACCCAGGAAATAGCCGAGATACATTTCAAAGCAGGCCTCACACTTTGGCTCTCAGGGCTACACTGTTGCTGTTTGTCTTCCACACCCAAGGAGAAGTAAACTGTCAGCTAGGTTATTCATTGAGAGTACCTCTTTTTAAATGAGGAGGCTGACTTACTCCCATCAAAGGCACTCATCACATTATCTCCGGATCTCAGTTGGCATCATACCAGAGAGTTTTGTTTACGCCATGGCCCAGGAGCTGTACTTGATATTTTGGGATGTAGTCTGGTCATTAGAAAACCACATAAGATTATAGTATGTATTATACTTCACAGCATAAGCAACTAAAACAAATTAATTTTCACTGGTAATAAATTAAAAGGTCTTGGCTAAGACTCCATGTGGATTTTGTAGGAGACTGCCTAGGAAGATATTTTTGCATGGTAATTGTCTCCCTTTCATTCAGATTTCCAGTGCCCTTAGTCTTATTTTTGGCATTAAAGTACCCACATCACTGTGTTCCTGGTAGGAACCAAGCAAGTCTCAGCCCTCGTCATAGCTGACAATCACAGGCTGCAGAAGTATGGACTTGCAGACAGTGACTTTTCCAGAATGGCCTTCATTCAGTGACACCATCCTAAGCTGGTGGTCAATCTGAGAGAAGGTCTACATGGCTAAAGGTATCTAAGAGAAACCGTAGGGTGATACGCATGCCTCTGTGGATCCTTATCTAATAATACCCCTCTCTTGATACAGGAAGTATTTACCTGGGACCTCGGGACCTTGGTCTTTGGGTCTTTGGTAGAAGAATGAACATGAATGTCATTGGAAAGACTCTAAGTTCTATTGAGGTAAATGAGAAGTTTTCTAGTTAGATAAATGACAATTTTGTTCTCTCGGCCGTCATTTGCTTACTTTGTCATCATTTAAAAATTTTCCCATAGCACCTGTTACTTCTTGGTAATATCATACGGATGCATATCCGTTTACTGTCTGTCTCCATGTTGAACATGGGTCTGAAAGAGCCCATGCTTGTAGCACCAGGAACCTTCCCGTATCTGGTCGGCACTTGATCAGTGTTGGTGGAGTGAACGGACTACTGAAAGAAAACAAATGATTGAATCAGAGTATTATCCTAATACCCAGACTCAGTCTGGTAGAGATACGTTGGAAAAAATACTAAGAACGGACGAAGGAGACTTTGTATCTATTACCATCGCCTTTAGCACCAAGCTCCTTTATCTCGGCGTTGGGTATAATGGTTCTTATCGGGTGGGTTTGGGGGAGGATTAAAGTCAGTACATGAACAAGTGGGTGGCTTGCAGTAGGCAGATGCTCACTGAATATTAATAGAGAGATAATGATAGAAATGAAGGAAAGAGTGAGGATCATCAGTTGATTTGCTGATGTAACATTTTAATGTGGGCCTTACCTCAAATATTCCGGGCTTATATTAATTAATATTTACATATTTCTTCATAGTTTATAGAGTTCTTTCTCAATACTGTATTTGAGTGACTACCCACTCACCAGAGTCTTCTCCAGTGGCTATAATCAGCCCTGTCTCACAGATGGGAACTAAAGGTTAAGGCTGGATTTGGATTTGGAAATTCTCGAACTTTCACTAGCAGACGCCAATCTCCCTGAACTAACTTCTTTGCTAGCGTTTGCTGCCGGGCCGGGTTTGCCTCCCTAACCATTTTTATATTGTTTTTGTGGTATTCAAACCAGGAGCCCCTTGAGGGCAGGGACTGTCTCTATTGTTTTATTTTGAAAAGTTCCAGACGCAATGATATTACTCATACATTTATTAGTAAGAGAGTTATGCAAAGATGTTGCATGCCTGGCTTGTTTATTATAGGTTTAAGCAAATATACAGACATTTAAATTTCTTGTTGCTCTCATCTCTGCCCTCGGCTTAAATGCCCCCTAGGCTAGCAGATAGGATGGGAATGTTTGCTGTCAGGCACCCGGGTTCCCACCTCTTATTTCTCTTCTGAGTCTCAGATGTAAAACACCACTCTTGACCAGGCAGGAGGAGGCTGTTAGATTACAGAGTCGCTACGCAAACATCGGGGACTCCTGAAATGTCTAATGAAAGGCACCAAAGTGTCCAAAGAGGCAGGGCTCCCACCCTCTCCAGTTTAACCAATGCTTATCGAATGGTGTCTTGCTGTTCGGACCAACCACTGGTTGGTGGTCACGTTCTTATTCTAAGGCTGTGTTGGTGAGAGGAGGCTCAGTGAGGGGCAGAGTTTGGGATCAAGGTGAAACCCGTTTTCAAAATCAAAAACACTTGCCTTCAAATCTTCAGCCCCTAAATCGATGAAACTGTTTCTCAATTTTTTTTTTTTTTTCTGGCTAAATCATCCCAGAAAATTATGTGGCTTCTAGAAGCCTCTGTTTTCTCTGTCACACAGACAAAGTAGAGCCTTTCTCTCTGGTTTTATTGAGGGTCAAATAGATATCTCTTGATATTCCCCTGAGTGTGCAGATAGTAGACCCTGGGAAAGAACAGATATTCTTACCTCATATAGCTGGCCAGTCCATCAAAAATAATAGTGTTCATTATAAAAATTGAGTGAAAAATTGATTATACTTTTTTGACTTGATAATTTAAAAAATGGGCATAGTGGTACTTGCCTCAAGAAATTTTTTTTTCTAGAGCATAAAAAAGGATGTATGCTTTAAGACATTTGTGGCATGGTTGTTTATATCAGGAACACTTCGGAAGTAAACTAAACAACTTTATGCCAGGGAAGGAATCTATTTAGGGAGATACTGCATTACTTTTTAAAAAACAACAATGAGGACCGTGTGACAAGATAGATAAAATTATGACATGTAAGATTTAACATGATGAATCTAAAATTATATTTACATATGTATACATAATTCAGGGTTTTTTTTTCCTCCCATTTTAATTTTTATTAATACCCCTCTAGAATTGCTTGCCTACCTAATAAACAGTCATACAAATGCTTCTTTTTAAGGAGAGAAATTCTCTTCTCTTTGGTGTGATGGTGGCGCCTGCCCGGAGCGTCATCTGACGAGTCACATCACATTTTACACTCCGTAGGACACTGCAGAACGGAACCTTCATCACAAGGCCACTTTGGCAGCTAAGAAACGGATGGAAGGCGGGGAATGGCTGGGAAGATTGAGAGTAGAGACTTTCTGATAAGTTTTCTTTGCTGCTGAGCGAGGAAATGGAGAAAAGTAAGAACGAGCTTACACAGTTCAATTTTACGGGAGATCTGTCCTTAACCACCAAGGCATCCCTCTGCACGGGCAAGCTATCCTTTGAACATCAAGGTGACCAGCGTGAGAAGGAGATCTGAGGCGAGGCCACACGAGAACGCTCAGAATGGGGTCAAAGACTGGCTGATGACATTGCGTTTTTATGCTTTCCGAAGGTAAATTGGATGGAAGAGAGAGCGATTTGTTTTGTTCTATTTCCGGACGACGAGAAGAAGATATTAAGCAGCGAGGTTTGGGTAGACACAAGGAGAATCGTTAATAGTCATGTGTAGTTGTTAATATAGATCAGCAGCCTGATGGAATCTGGTATCACCTGGGAGATGGGCCTCTGGGAATGGCCGTGGGAGATCATCTAGATTACATCAGTTGATTAGGGAAGTCTCATGCTAACTGTGGGCTGAGCCATTCCCTGGGCAGGGGATTCTGGACAGTGTAAGTGTGAGAGTGAGACTGAGCAGTAATATTTCATCCATTCCCGTCTTGTGGCTGAGGATGTAACGTGACTATTTATTTCAAGCTCCAGCCTCCTTGACTTCTCCAACATGGAGCCCTTTACCTTGATTTATAAGCTAAAAGAAATCCCTTCTTTCTTAAATTGCTTTTGTCAGAGCATTTTATCACAGCGACAGGGCAAAAGAGACAAAGACAGGACAGATGTCCCCACATAGGATGACACAGTTTCGGATGAGCTCAGCTCTCACACATGCGGACATTGCCGGTGGGAGCTGATGGCTATGGAAACAGTGGTGAATGTTCTTTAACGCATCCCACCCTTGGGATTATGATGCTTGAATTCTACCTACTTGGCAACAACAACTCCCAGGGATCCATCTTTACCTCCGTTCTTGTCACCCACCCTGAGGCACTCAAGGGGAATGCTCCTTGCCTCCATGGCCCAATATTGCCGTTTCCCCAAAACAGGTAAGTTAATCACCTGCTAACTATTTCAATTGACTGTGCGGATTAATGAGGGTTAGCAAAGAGGATTATCAAGAGATCAATTTTCCCTAAGGACAAATATTCTAATGTGGCTGTAATTTAGGTGGATCACTTTAGGAGGAAGGAGTAGCAGATGATAAAAACATGACTCACTAGAAATAATATTTGCTTTACGAATTCATTGATTCGTGAAATACTTACTGAAACCGTACCAACGTAAGAATTTCCCCATGTTCATGGCATGCAGATGCATATTATAGGAAGCCACGTAATATACAAAACAATGTAAGCGAAATTATTTTTCCCATGAAGTCGTCCCGATTAATTTGCATAATTTGTAAAACTCTTTTCACTTGTACCTTAAAAATAATCTCATCTGCAATGAGGTAAACGTTACGTGTTTCACGTTAGGCTGTATTTCCAGGTGGATTCTGAGGTACGGTGCAGTAATTAGTAAAGGACATTAATAAAGGCTTTGCTCTCAGTATGTAAACAGTGAGTGCAATGTTGCTGATTTTTTTAAAAAATATTTCGAGCTTGTACACACGACTCACTGAAAAGTGGGGTGCAACGAGGAGACAGCAGAGCAGAAGGAATTTGTCACCATATCGAATGTTTTCGCTTGTTTCCATGGAGCTGCTTTTCCCAGAGATGACTGTACAAGGTAGATGAAGTCAGGAACTGTTCTTCTCATCTAAAAGCAGGGTAGTCTCACAGAGCTCCTTGTTGGATAACTGGTTTTCCCGCCACTTGGGGATTTTCACACTGGTAAGAAAGAGCTGAAGAGCATGACTGAGTTTGCAAATGGAGGGTGAGTACAAGCAGCAGCAGGGGCCGGGAGCAGTCTCAGCCGGGCTTCCCTTGGTGGTGATGGTGGAAGATCTGATGGTGTTGGGGCCGGAGGAGTCAGCCCCAGCTGCCTCTGAGGACAAGGTGCATCACTGCAGAGAATCAATGAATCGAACAAACAGTCTCAACTCTCTGAAAGTCAGTCTGATTTTTGTTTTCAGGGTGCCTTGGCGATTTTCAGCAACGCCAACGATAAAATAGTTCTGGAGAGAATCTCCTATTGTTCTAAGTTTTTAAAAGTCGCTTGGAGAATTGCTAATAATAAGCCGGATGAGAGCATTTATATACCTTATCCCGAACTGAACAGTCTTCCACAGTCTTCCAGCAATTCTCAACCGGTGGGCTGTGACCCTCTCCTAGGGTCGCCTAAGACTACCTGCATACCAGATATTCATATTATGGTTCATAACCGTAACAAAATTACAGACATGAAGTAGCAACAAAAATAAGTATATGGTTGTGGGTCAACACAACATGAGAAACTGTATTAAAGGGTCGCAGCATTAGGGAGGTTGGGAACCACAGACACAGAGCTTCATTCAGACAATTCCCAGGCACGCAGTTGGTGCTTACTACAGGGGTACTCAGCTAAGTTGTTGTTTCGAGGGTTTCTAATGACTGGACATCACCCACACTTGTGTCAGATGTGCAGTGTGTCGATACCACCCACAGCTTTTTGCCTTGTGTGTGAACCATGCAGGTACAGCGATGGTACAAGATGCAAAAACACAATCTGAATTCTTTCCATGTTCCTGATTACTTGGCATTTTTCCCCCCCATGTTTGAAATTTAAAACAGTGAGACAATGTGAACTGTGAGGGAGAAGGCTTCGGGATGTTAGGTGTGAGTTTTAGTGCATTTAGTTTAGTGCTGGGACACCCTCAAACTTTATTCGTCCTTAGCATTTTTGTTTTAAAGGAAGAGTAAAGAAAATTATTATTTTATTTTAGTTGTTGAAAATAATTGTGTAGTGTAAAGGTACACGTTTTATAAATCTGTTTTAAATGTCAAGTTGGCTATTTTGGGTCAAATTCTTTAAATTAATAGAGCCAAGTAATGTGATCATTCAAAACCTCTGTTTTCTCACAAATGAAGACAGTCCCTCTGTAGAGTTATTGTAGGATTGGGTCAGATAATACACACCAGGGCCTTGTCTCAGTTAGGGTTTCTATTGCTGCAATAAAACATCACGAGGAAAGGCAACTTGGGGAGGAAATGGTTTATTTCATTTTGTGAGTCTCAGTCACTGACAGACGTCGGGCAGGAACTCAAGGCAGGAACTTGGAGGCAGGGGCTAAAGCAGAAGCCAGGGAGGAATGTTGCTTACCAACTTGCTTCATGGTTTGCTTATACAATTTTTCCAACTCAGACTCGTCTGCCCAAGGGTGTCACTGCCATCCCTTATCAATTATCAACCACGGAAAATGACAACAGACATGCCTACAGGCCAGTCTTATGGAGGTGTTTCTCAATTAAGAATCCCTTTTCCAAGATGATTCTCTGTTGTAGTACGCTGCTGTGGCTCACCAAAGGGGACACAGAGGCATTCTCATACTGCAAACTCTGCCAGACCTAAGCAGAGGGAACCACCGTCCTAGCTAGTACCATACTCAATCGACAATAGAACCCTGAGCATCTGAGCTTAGATGCTTTATTGGTCCAGAACTCCTCAGGTGCAGATCATACACAATCAAACATTCCCCACAGAAATTCAACACCTACAAACAATACAAAACACCCTAGATAGCCCCTCACCCAACAGTACATAAAGCAATTATTTTATATGTAACTAAAAATAAACCTCCACAAGAATTCTCACTTGTGTCAAATTGACAAAGAGCTAATCAGGACATAGAACAATAGCCAGGCTATTGCCAAAAGAGGCAGCTCAGTAGTAGTAATGATGATGCTATGGATAAATGAATATGAATCCCTGTGAGACACACTTCAGGAAGTCTTTGTATACAAAAGAGATGAGACCCAAGGTAGAAATTTCTCAGAAAATAGTACATCATCCTTGTACAATGTAACAATTCCCATCATTCATTCGCTGATTCATAAAGTTTGTGGAGGGCTGAAGACATCACATTAAGCTCTGCATATAGCAGGGAATATGGCAGGTACAGTCCTTGGTTTCAGATTCCCGTAATGTTTGAGCGAAGTTAAGAGTCCTGTTGGTACCCCTCCCTGAACTTGTTAGATCCAAGCACCATTTATGGTCAGTTTGGGGTGGCTAGAATAAGAGGGTAGTAAGTAGAATCCCAGTTTTGTCCAGTGGTCTGTTTGAAAATGCTTACACTACATGGTCATCTGGCTTGAATCTCAGTTTCTCAGTGACCTTGGGCAGGTCATTCACACCCTCTGACTCAGGTTCTGTATCTCTAAAAGGATGGTAATAATTCTTGACTCACAGTATTCTTGTGAGAATCAGGAGTGAAATCGAAGCTAAGTGATACACTATTGTTCCTGGCACACAGGGGTACCTGGCAGATGTGAGTTTCTACTTCTTGCTCCTCTGTCCCAACTGTGTCAGGATACAGCCCTGCTCTGTTGGATAGGCCATCCTTTATACACCCGTGTATAGACGAATACATAGGAACACATATGTTTGGGGAAATGACATCCAGAAGAGCATCAATTCATGTTTCAGGCAGATTGCTCAGGGTTGCCAGTGACTGTTCTAGTCTAGAACTTGGAAGCATGCCCACTGCTAGAGTGCAATCTACTCCATATTCAACAGAGCAGTCATCTATTTCTCTTGAACTATAGACTGCCGGCTTGCCAACTTGATGTCTAAATAAATACCCTTTTGACAGAGTGCATATGTGGGCTTCTTGGACCAAATATCCTATATGTTTTGAACATGGTTGGCCATTGTTATATCCTTTACCTCCTGTAGAGGAGAGAGCAGATGAAGGGGGGGGGGCGATGAGAGAGCCAGGAGGGACAGAACTAAAAGTTCTAACTTGTTATTTAATATTTTCTTTTTTTCTGTTTTCTTTTGTCTGTACATACACACTTGTGTGTGTGGATTATCTTAATGGTCTGTTTTAATAAAGCAATATCATTTTGGACACGATGGGTGTGTGCTTTCTACCTCACTCAGTGGAGGGAATGACAATATGCTGACATCATCAGTTTGCTTCCATCTGAGAATGCCTTAGCAAACGAACCAATGCTGTCATCTAATGGCTGCCAGAAAGAATGGCCTGAGACCAACTATCCAAGGAAAAATGTGCTTATTTTGGTAAAAGCCTGCCAATATTCACCCAGTTTACAGTTAAGAGTCCAGGGCAGCCATCCCTTCATTCATTTAACTTCACTTACATCTTGCAATTAGCTTATCTTGCAAGACTCATAGGGAAATGGCATTTCTTTATATCTGAATCTTCTCTGAATTCTTTTATAGTCGCCATTGGCATCTGAAAGAAACAATTTTAGTTTTTTTTTTCCTAGCTAACCTGAGCACAGCTATGCTTATGAACACAACTTTGGGATCTTGATCTTCCATTACACACTGGACAGAAACAGTGATGGAGAAGCCTGAACCCACAAAAGCTGGCATCTCCTTCACTTCCTTCCAGCTCGCAGTGGGCTGGTACCCACAAGCAGAGATGTCAGCACCCTGTAGCAGATCCTTATAGTCCTCATCACCCACCTTCCTGCTCTTCCTGGCAGCAGAAATCCTACTTGAGATTTAGGTGAACACGAGGCTGCCCAGGTAGAGATTTCATTTCCCAGAATTCCTTGCAGCCAGGCGTGGCAATGTCACTCCCTTTTTGTTACTGAGACGCAAACAGAGTCAGTGCGTGCAACTTTCGGAGCATGTTGTTAAAGTGAAGTGGCTGGCTGTTCACTCTGCGCCTCTTTCCCTTGGCTCTAAAGTGACGGACGATGAGAAGGCGAGAGCAGCTGCCGGACCCTCAGAGGACGTGGCGGGCACACTGCCAGCTTCATCCTGAGATACCCTGCGGACCGTGCCTTCCACTCTCCGACAACATTTAACCTGTAGTACGAGAGAGACATACGTTTTTAGCTCCATCTAGACTGCTGAAATGACGTCTCCTGAAACACCTGACCGATGATGTTGGATGGAGCATAAGCCCCATAACACTGACAGTGTCCCGAATGCTTGTCTCTTCTTAGCTGCGATCTCTGAATATTTACTAGAGATGTTAGTAGAAGACAGAGATTTCATGGGGCCAAGAATAAAGGTCTTCCTGTGTAACAGGCACCCCCAGAATCTTCAGATGTCCTTTTTGGATTGAGAAAGACTATCAGAGAACAGTACACCTGGCCTGTCTTGATTGGGTCCCTTGGAGAATTACTCCACGGATCTGAGGCTTGGTCTTCTGCCATCAGCCCACATTGAAGAATGCCAGGAAACAGCCCCAAGATCCCCACTGTTGCACACCCTGGAGGATGGGACAGAGGATGTGGTTTGCTCCCCTTTGTGAAGACCCAGGGGAGAAGATTCTTTCAGACCTTATACCAGGAATAGCTGTGCTTCTCCTGAGCAACTGGCTTGTTTTGTCTTTGTGGACACTGTAAGTTGTGTAACTGTCTGTGACTTTCAAAGCCACTTCAAATCCCGTGGGAACCAGACAGCGTATAAAATAAAGCGATCTGGGGTCAAGGCCAAGCTCCCTATTTAACTCATTATATTGCTTTTGGAAAAGTCACTTCATTTGCCTTCACTCTCTTCACACGTTAGAGGTAATAAATTCTTCCTGTGGATGCCCTCAAACTAGTACTTAAACTCATTCAGAGTTAAACCAATACTTGAGATTGACACTAATATTTAATTTCTATAAACCTCTTTTATAACTCCTCTCTATATCATTGTTTGTGATCTTTGCTGTTTTTTTCCATGTATTTGGCAAATCTAAGGACACACTGGGGGTGGGGGGAAACTTCTTGCAATTGTACACTTTACTAAGCTTGCTTGCAAGTAGCCTGGAGAGTTGATGTTTTCTACCAGAGTAGATAGTGAAGTGACAAATAAACAAAAGAAGTCAATACTTTTGTTATGAAAATGTGAAACCACAATGAAGAGAAAAAGGGAGTCGTGGGAGAGAGTCACGGAAGGTAACTCCAAGGAAGCAACGTTCATTCAAGCGAAGACCTGCAGGACAACAAGGTACAATTCTGCTTAGAGCTGGGGAAATAAACCTGAGGATGTAGAATCTTGGCATGATTAGGATTAGTAATCACTTGAGGCAGGGGGTTTGAAGAGTATCTTAGGTACTTTTCTATGACTGTGAGTAAACACCATGACCAAGGTGACTTTTAAAAGAAAGCATTTAATTTGGAGCTCATGGTTCCAGAGGTTAGAGTCCATGACCGTCATGGTGGGAGCATGGCAGCAGGCAGACAGGTATGGTGCTGGAGCAGTGGCTGAGGGCTCACATCTTGATCCACGAGCAAGAGGCAGAGAGATCTAACTGGGAGTGGCATGGACTTTTTGAAACCTTAAAGCCCACCTTCAGTGACATAGTTTTTTCTACAAGGCCACACCTCCTAATCCTTCCCAAACAGTTCCACCAACTGGAGACTGAGCATTCCAATAGACGATCCTATGAGGGCCATTATCATTCAAACCATCACACAGGAATAAACCTGAAGCCCCAACCTTGAGGCTGGGGTCTTCTCTCTTACCCAGCATAGGCTGTCTCTGGAGTATTCTATGGGATAGACTGATATGGCACGGCTGACATTTGAAGGTTTGGGTTCTCTTTGTACCTCTCATTTAGGAGAATCTCAACGCAACATGGGAAATGTTGAAGTAAGGTTCTCACTGCACTAGAGGGGCCCACGGGAAGGTCCCCTGAGTGTTCTCAGTTAGTGGGTTGAGCAAGACTTCTGGAACAACACGGTATATAAACTGAACTTCTGAGGAATGAGAAAGAGCTAGCCAGAGGAAGAGGAGGAAGGGTGACCCAGATAGAGGGCTGGGTGATTGCAGAGAGGGCCATGGCAGCATGCAGATGTGACGTCCTGCAGGAGGATCACATGGGACAGAGAACGAGGGGACACAAGGATGGAGACATGGCTCAGAACTGGACCCACCGAGAACTTGGGAGTGCTGAGGGCTTTCTTTCCCACCCCAAGGCAGGTAGACGGTAGGGAGCTGGGTTTCATCTCCTAATACTTTAAGGAAAGCCACTCAAGAAAGCGTTGGTAATCTCTTAAAACAAAAACTTTCTTTTCAAACTTTTTTTAATGTAAGGGTCCTTGGTTTAGGGTTGACCACAAGCAAGTATTCTCTAACATGCGATAACACAGCTGGGAAAAAGAGGACTCATCTTCATTCTTGCCTGTGTCTTACGAGGCTCTGTCAGCTCTGGTCTTTTCCTAAGCCCTGGACTTCTCTATCAGCCTGTATGGGGGACTTGGAGAATATCTGTGTCACTTCCTAATGGAGGGGCCCTCGGTGACGTATTCTACACATTTGAGTCATTGCTCTTCATGCTGGAGGCACCATGGCAAGAGTCAGAGTGCTGGTCTTGGTCCCTTAACACAGTACACGAGTGACTAGGACATTAAGGAGCCTCTTGAGACTATTTTCTCCATGCAAAAAAGGGGCAATCTCCCTCTGCATTGTGACGATGAGATGAATAATGAAATCCACCCAGTGTATTAAACAGGGACTGCTCTGGAAGTTATAGATGATGCTAAAAAGTACTAATAAAGGAAATGAAACTCATTACGGTTTTGAACGCGAAGTAACCGAGGAAGTCGAGGAAAAGCTGCCGAGCAGCAGTGAAATCGATCTCAGTCCGGGTGCACCCAACCCATCTCCCCTTTGGAACAGCAGGAACCAATTTCCTTCATGCGCACCTTATTGCGTAAGACGCTAGGTGTGACTACAGATGTGAATGTTCATCAAAAATGCTGTCTTTTCATTATTCTGTCATGTTAGTTTGGATCCTACATAGACATGTGCCTAAGACGTTATTAGGGTGAATTTTTGTGAGAGACAACGGAGCGAGCGTCAGCGCACGCTGGACAAGCTGTGGGATTATGATGGCAGCATCACCTACGTGGAGACAGGTAGGAAAGATGTGTGGAGGAGCCTTAGATGCCGAGTAACCCATGGAGAGCTTAGCACGGGTAGATGAACTTGAGCTAGAGTCAGCCAGTAGAGGACTCTCCTTCTTGTACCTGTCAGGAAAATAAGGTACCAAGCTTCCCGGCCAAGCTGAGCCATTATCGTGGGGAGCCTGTGAAAGCCCTACCTCTACACAAAGCACTGATGTATTTCAAAGTATCAGACGATATCCTTGGTTCCACAGCCTGCAGGGGATGTTTCTCTTAGGCCCGCATCTCCTACGAAGAACCTCTTTACCGGAGATCATATCGGTTTGTCACTAATACTACTAAGAATGGAGAACTCTCTCCATGAAGCCAGATACAGCTGTTTTGCAGACAATGTCTTAAGGGTGTATGCAGTGCTCTAGCAATGGGCCAAAGGAACACAGGCCATGATCCCTGAAGTGATTGGAAATGGAATCTCGAAAGAGTCCACACGAGTGTCCCTTCGGAGTCTAGCCCTGTTCTTTCTCTGTGCAGAATAGAATTGATATACCCTCCGAATCGACCGACTTTCTGTTTTTGTTGTACGCTTGTAGCACTTTTGAGACAGTCTCTTTATGTAGCACAGGCTGGCCTCAAACTCGTGAGCCTCCTGCTTCAATCTTTTGAATGCTATAATGATGTGTTCACCCCATACCTGGTGGTTCATCTTCTGAGTTTCTAAAGGGAAAGGAAGGCAGTCACTATTTATTTAAGTTTTAAAAAGTATAATATTTTATTAGTTCTTTGAGAGTTTCATGCAAGGTATTTTGATCCTATTCACCCCTACTCCTCCTCATAACTCCTCCCTAACCCCAACCCCACCATCCACAACCTGTCCAACCTTACTGTCTTCTTTTTTGTAAAAATACCAATCTATCAAATCCTATTTGTGCTGCCCACATCCTTAAAGAAGATCGACTTTCACCCTCTCAGAAGCCATCATCTGCCAATGGCTCCTCAGTTAGGGATGGGGTCTCGTGAGCCTCTCCCACTTCCAAGGTACTTTCTTTTAAAACAAAACTTTATGCTCGGAAAGCACTTTGCATTTAGACATGTTCATAGATCTTTTTTTGTTTTTATTTTATAAATCAGCATATAATGTGGTATGTTATGACATATTTGAACAAAGTATATTTCGATGGCTCTCCGTATTGCCTATGTCCTTATACTCTTGATACTTTGTGTCTTAATATTGCAGCACCCCCTGGTGTGTGTGTGTGTGTGTGTGTGTGTGTGTGTTGCACACGTGCTTTGCTGAGTAGCTCCAGGGAGCTGAAGTCTCACCTTGAAGAAAGGAAGCTGAGATGAACGCCAACATTCCCTTTGTATCTGTCAAGAGATGGGGCTTAATGTGGAAGCAAAAGAACCTTCTGAGTTGCCAATGTAATTAGACGGAAAATTCCCCTGGACATGGGGCCAGGCTTGATTAGCAAACACATCAGAGCGAGTACCTCTGAGACAGCACTCCATGATGGCGGCCCCTTGTGGATATGGAGTTTAAGAAGGTCTTCACAGAGCTTCAAGCCAACTGGAGGTGAAGCTTTAGACTGAACATCTAAACTGAATGGAAAAGTACGTGCATCCTACAGAGATTACGACTTGGTTGGATGGGATTGACGTGTATGAAGGCGTAGGAAGAATGGTTATTCTTCGGTCTAAGGAAGTAATTCACAATCGGTGGTTTAGAGAAACAGAAAACAGAGGATGAGATTAGGGCGGAGAGAGTTCAACTTGGAGAGCAGCATTAAGGAGGCTGAGCACAGCATCCCTAAGAGAGATGATGGTGTAAAAGGCAGGCACAGCAGGAGCTGCTGGAGGAAGCTCTTTCCTCCTGAGTCCTCCCACTGTGGCAAGGAGGAGGGGCCTGCAACAAGTATCAGCTCCCCTCTGCCCAGATGGATGTTTTATTTGGGTGGCATTGCAGCCCCACATCCTCTTCCTTGTCCTGAGTTTCTTTTGGCTCCCATCCCTGCGTATGTTTCCCTGTCTCTACCTGCCACCCTGCCAGGGACAACCTCCTCTCCTAGGCTAAACCACAGCTCACAGGACAGAGAAGACAGGAGTGAGGGCAGATGGGGAAGCTCTGCCTGACTCTGCCACTGGGCAAATGGGTCAGACAAAGAAATGATTATGCTGCTTCTGGGGAAAAAAGAATAAGCACATTGCACACATGTGTCTGTGCTTCACTGTGCCTGTTAAGGAATCAGGATGTCTTTCCCTTTGTGCTCTGTTGGAGCTAGAGTCTGTGACATCAGAATAAAGACCTCTAAGTCTGCTTGTTAGGGTCATAATGTGCAGACTCGTATCGCTCAGGAGCACAATGTAGCTCAGCCAGCCTTTTGGTTGGCCTTACAAAAGTTCTCTGTCATTTCAACTATTCATTCATACGGCAAATATTTATTGAGTGCCAACTGTTTTCCAGGCATTATCCTAGGTGCTAAGGATTTATACAGTGATGAATATACAAGGTCTGTCTTTGTGGTTCACATGTTTTAGTGGATAATGGCAGACAATAAATAAAAAAGAAAATTGTAGACAGTGGCAAGTGCTAGGGGAAAAGATGCCCAAAACATGCATGATAGAGACAAAAATAGATATGGGGCATATTAGACTTGATAGTCTGGGGAAGCCTTCCCAAATGGTATTATTTGATTTGAGTCTTTGAACCAGGAGACCTATCACTGCAGAGAAGAATTAGCGGCTGAGCCTCCCAGACAAAAGGCAAAGCACTGAGGTTACACCTGGACGATAAGGATCCCCTCCCCTCCCTGGGAAGAATAAGAGCAAGTGTCTTACTTGGCTTTTGAGTCTAAGCCATTTTCTGGGAATAGTGACTAGGTGGTTTGGCGGGAGGTAGCATTGATGTAGAGCCTTGGTTATCACACTCGAGTGTGTCACTGGGAGGGCTTGTTAAAACACAGATTGTTTGGGCCCCACACCCAGAGTTTATCATTCAGCTGTAGGGCCTGAACATTTGCATTTCTAGTAAGTTCTCAAATGGTGTTGATGCCGGCTGGCTGAGGACCATGGTTTTGGAACTATTTTGGATGAAAGAGTCTTCTCTTTCAATGTCCACTTGCAAGACTAATGCTTACTAAGTTATCACTACATGTTAGCTACTTTACAGACTCCCTTACAGATGTATCAGCCCCAAGATGTAGGAATTATGAATAACTCATTGTACGGCGGTGAGGATAAGCTCAGAAAGTTTAAACGATGTGTTTAAGGAATCATTTGCATTCTTAGCTGAAATAGACGATTTCTGTTTGGATGAACCACGTCAGCCCATGGTGACAGGCAGCTGAAAGCTTCATAATGGACACAAAGGAACCACAACACCAAGGATGGCACTTGGAGCACGTAAAATGTAATATAAAAATGAGACTCAATGTAGCAAATCTCAGAAGAGATTAAAGACCTAGAGCAGAAGAGTCCAGCTTGGAGAGAAGCATCAAGAAATCCAAGGACTATGTCCCACCCAGGGCACGCTGAGCGTTGAGAGGCATAATGGCACCCATTATTAATCCGTGGTGTCATCTGGAAAGAGAAGAGGGGAAGGAGAGGCCGGAGAGTGAGGCTGGGTGGACCTCTCTGTGCCCTTCCCGGATGCTCCCAAGGAAACAGTGACAGCTTTAGTGACGGTGAGCTCAGCAGGCCTCTGTACATTTTCCTCCGTCTCTTCCTTTTATTCTGGTCTCCATGTTCCTCCCTTAAGTGAATTTGAGACCATCCTCTACAGCTGCACAAGTGATATGGCTGAAAACAGTGGCTGAAGTGATTTGGTGATGTAGCCTTGGCCAACACAGTGAGAGTGTTGAAAAGGTGTTTGAGTGAAAAATACTAATTTGGTAATTACCAGTGTTTCAAATAAATGTGATATTGGTGCATTATAAGGGCTGTTTTGTCCCTCCCATGCTTCCCTGTTTGTGATGAGAAATCAAAATGATCTGTATCTCCAGGCATGGAGATTCGCAGGGAATCATACATAACCAGTAATAGACAATAAGCTGGAATCACTTCAGTGGCAAAAATTGGGGATTAGTTGAAATGAATTAAATGTCCTTTAGTCTGTCTATAAAAACAATATCATGGCCAATTAAAAAGAAAAGCACAATTGAATGAGAAAGAAATATAAAAATTTTTTAAGATGGAATATTGAATTTCCAAACTTGTAAAACGAACAGATTTCAAAGTCTTTTCTTTTTTTGTGAGTTCTCTGTTTTCATTCCTATTTACTACATGAAGATGGGAATCTTCAATAAGTTAGAAAGTGCAGCATCTCACTCTTGCCAATTCAGAGGCAACTCTACCAGCAATGGGGTTACTTCCTTCTCGTTTCTGAATTTGGAGATACTCATTGAGGAGTCCACACTTGATTGCATACATACCCATATGTATATATACACACATACATAATGCATTAAGATTATAGAATTATATAATATATATATATATATATTGTGTGTGCATACATGTTTGATACATTGTTCTATCTAACAAATTGTATTTTCTTATAAAATATACTTGTGCTTTTTTTGTATAAAACGAAAAGCATTTGTAATTAAGATAATTTTCTTTTGTGTGCATGGTGTGTGTGTGTGTGTGTGTGTGTGTGCATGGTGTGTGTGTGCGTGTGTGTGTGCGTGTGCGTGTGCACATGGAAGCCAAAGGTTGACCTGTCATTGCTTTTTTTTTTTTTCTTAATGACTCTCTTGCTTTTTGAGGTGGGGTTTCTCATTGAACCTGGAGCTCACTGATTTAGCTAGCCTGGCTGGCCAATGAGATCCAGGGATCTGCCTGTTTCTCCCAGATCTTAGCCCACAGCTGGGTTTATGGATGCAGGGTTATATGCCTGGCTTTTACACGGAAGTTGAAGTTGAAGATCTGCGTTGAGACCCTTATGCTTACTTCCAGGAACTTGACCCCCTGAGTCGTCTCCAAAGTCCCTCAGACAATTTTTGAAAGTCTTCCATCGCATTATGCAAAAATCCTTCTCTTAAAATTGTTGAAGAAAAGGAATAATAATAAAAAATGAAATAGCAATAGAGATGGAAAATAGTTTTTAAACTGTGAGATATATTGGAGGTGTTTACAGATTTGGAAACTGATGCATTTTATAGCAAAATCGTCAATACTTAGGAACTCAGTATTGGGAACACTGGGAATGTTGTTCTTGGACATTACACTTACCTTTCTGCATTGATCATTGTCTATAGATGGAGTGAACCAAAGGTGATGTGACATTTAGCCAAATTATAGGGTGACCAACACATCATAGTTTGCACAAAAATAGACACCACTAAATCCATGGAACAGCCTCAGTGTCAGGTAAGGCGGGACCATTGGCCCCCACAGTGAATCTTTTTAGTTTAAAACCTGGGGAGCAAGGGGGCATGGCTGACTGTTGGAGAGAAGGTGTTGTAAAGAACTGTCTGTGGGTCTAGGTGGGGACTGGAGGACGAGTATGTGCTGTGTCTTTCACCTCTGCTAGCACCAGTAAGGCAGCAAGCAGTAAGGTGCTGGAACTCTCGACTGCTCTGGGTGGTGAACTTCCAGCAAAGACTAGAAAGTGCTCAGCCCGGGATCCCCAACCATGCCGCCTTCCCTCCATTCTTTGCTCTGTTTGAGTCTGTGCGACTCCTTAAGGATTTGGAGATTTCCCAAGCTACTCTATGAAGCCAAAGCTCAGAAATTAACCAGAAGTAGCCAAGGACTGTTTGCTGGTGATGAAATGGGTCTATTGTCTTCAAAGGAAGTGAATCCCTGGGCAAAGGCCCCATAGGTTCAGCCATCTGCTGATGTGAGTTAGAGATTTCCTATCTATCTAACGGACAGAACACGGTGCTCTGACAGAGCTCAATGGCAGAGAAAGGAGGACAAATGTTTGCCAAGCGTGATGGTTTATGTTGAGTACCAACCGGACAGGATCTAGAACCACCTTGAGGACCTATCTGGGCCAGTCTGTGTGAGAGTTTTCTAGGCTAAGCTAATTGATGTGCGTTAAACAATCTTAAATGCGGTACACACATTCCAAGGGCTGGGATCCTGGATGGAAGAAAGGAGAAAGTGAGCTGAGCACAGATGCTCACTGCCCTCTTCTTGACTATAGACCCAGTGTTACCATGGATGCAGCAGGACAGCTGTCTTACCCTCTGGCCTGCGCACCTTACTGCCACGATGAACGATGTTATTCTGTAGTGTAAGCCAATCACACCCCTCCTTCCTTAAGTTGTTTTGATCAGGCATTTTGTTGCAGCAGTTGGGAAAGTAACTAATACGCCAAACAAAACTAACAAACAAACAAACAAACCAAGACACTCCAAACTCAGTCTTACAAATGATCTCAGAAGTAGTTAATTCTTGCCAAGAGGTGAAACATGAAAAGCAGGTAGAAGAACAGAGGACAAAGAACAGACGGCCCACTGTGTACACTGGGGGTTGGACCGATGTGTGTAATTTAGGTTGGAGAAGTGTTTGCACATAGCCTTCAGCTGGATTTACTTCATCCTATTGTTGATCGATTGCTATATTTAAAGAGGATGCAGACATTGAGTTTAAAAAGTCTTTAATATTTCCTCATTTCCAAATATGTTCCACAAGTATTTATCTATCTATCATCAATCTATCATCTACCTACCACATACCTATCATTTATTTATTTATTTATGATCTATTATATATCATCTATCATCTATCTGTCTGTCTGTCTATCCATCTATCATCTAGCTACCTATCCTCTCTCTCTGTATCTATGTATTATCTATCCATCTACCTTGTTTTATTTTATGTCTTCGGGATTTGATTTGATGTGAGTACGTGTTGTTTTCTGTTTTTAAGAAGGAATATTAAACAGACTAGATTTATTTTCCTGACTAATATAATACAGAAAACAAACACCTAAGACAAAGCGGGCGACATGGCACTGCGTATTAGACAATGAAAGATGTTTAAAACACAAGAAATGAGAAGCAAATGAACTATAAATGTTCCGGTTTGTACCAGGGGAAGCTCCTAGGAGGCAGACAGTACTGGGCAGAGCCTGGAGGATGCGACGGCCCATTACTCAGTTACTATTCTGAAAGAACCCAAATTGCACACAGAAGCAGAAGCTTGTGTGGGCTTTTCGTGGTCTCTGCCGGGAGCTGAGTTCTGGGGAAGCAAAGCACCAGCATGGGCAGGGAGGAGGGGCAATGGACCAAAGGAAGCAGGCCAAGGCAGAGTGGATGCTCAGAGCTCGGACAACCCAAAGGCTTTGTCAATTTTGTAGTAGAGGGGAATTGTCTCTAGTACCAGCATCCTAGAGCGGCTTGGCCAACGAACTGTTTGCTGCTCGTTTTGTGGTATTTATGCTCCAGGACACAATAAACTCAGCACAGTTCGTTTTATAGGAGAGAGTCCTTTCACTTGAGATCTTCTTTGTTGCGAGTCCTTGAGGAACAAAAGCCTCCTTCATCGACTTGCAAGGAGGGAGTCTGAACTGAGTGTGACCCGCTAGCTTTGTGGCACTTGTGTTTAGAATAAGGCACCCTTGGGCTGGAGAGATAGCTCAGTGGTTAAGAGTACTTGCTGCTCTTCCAGAGGACAGGGGTTCAATTCCCAGCACCCACATGGTGGTTCCCAACTGTCTCTAATTCCTGTTACAGGAGATTCGACACCCTCACATAGCATACATGCAGGCAAAAGGCCAATGTACATAAAAAAAAAAAAAGAATAAGGCACACATTTCCAGAAAGAGAGTCTTCAGAAGACTCACTCGTTCAAGCTGATTATGGCTTATGGGCAGGTGCCAACTGTTCAGCCTTGAGAATTAAGGGATTGCAAAAGGAAACTATGAAGAAAGAAGTAAACAAAATCCACGGATAGATTTGTGTGTGTACTCGTGTGTTATCTTTCCTAAAATGAGGCTGAAATTCAGGAAGCTTTTAGATCAGAGATTGTCTTGAACTTTATATTAACTTTGTGTAACTTGCATATACCACACCATATATACCATATAGATGATATAACATATACCTGTGATTAGTTTAATCTTTTAATCTTTGTATGATTTCTTAAATAACATTTCCCTCCTGCCCCCACTGCTGTGCGACAGTTCACATGTGGAAGTCAGAGGACATCTTGTGGGGATTGGTTTGTTCCTTTCATCACGTAGGTCTTGGGGATTGAACTCAGATCATCAGGTATGGCAGCAAGCAGCTTTACCTACTGAATCATCTCACCCATCCTTTTTATTTGTTTCCAAAGTAAATACTGTGAGTTACTCAGAAAGTACCTCAAGTAATGTGAACTTAATCCCTCCTACTACAAAGATGGGAAAGACGGGTTGATCTACCTTGAGCTTTTATGGTCCAGGACTGTGGGACCGGGGTGGTGAAATGGCAGGCAGGAACAGGATCTAGGGAGGTCAAGAGCAAGGTGTGCACATAGACACGGAATGTGGCATTGGTACCAAGATTGTTTCCCTGAGAAACAATTAGGCAGAGGAAGCAAGGATGGTCTTCTATGGATTTGGGGGTAAGTAAAAAAATAATACTAGTAGTTACAATCAAAACTTTCAGGCATATGAAGTGTCCTACATCTAAAAACTTATTTCTACATCAATTTAGAAGCAAATGGAAGCTCCAAGATATAGAATATGCATCTTTTGAAATGCTACCATCACCACAAAGAGCTGAGAAAATAACAGAATTATCTTGCGAGAGGGTAGAGTCCATGCCTGAGTAGAAAGTCACGCTCCTGAGGTTGGTATGTCAGGCCAACGCCCTGAATTCCCATCAAGTTTGGTCCTGTGGTGCTAGAAGTACTTTCAAGTTGGTGTTGAGTCAACGCCATGATGAATCTCCGTCCAACAACGGTGACATTTTTGGGTCCTAGAATCAGAAACAAGGGTGAACTGGTGTTTGTAAGATCTGTGAAGCAATGATTGAGGAGGAGGAGAAGGAGGAGAGAGAGAGAGAGAGAGAGGGAGAGGGAGAAAGACAGAAAGAGAGTGGGTGTGTGTGGGGCTTGGGCCAGGGAAGTGGTATGGTAGATAGACTGTCATGGCGTGGTGCTCTGCAGGAACTGAGCAGTCGCGGGCCAGGGCTGGAGATGGGCTCAGGAGCAGGCCTTATTAGGAAAAATATTACAGAAGATCATAAAAGTCCATAATACAGCCTTGTAGAAAGCGCCAGCTTCGTGACTTGCTAATCCAGCTGCTAATTATTCAGAGAAAGGTTGTCTGTTTTTCCTGACTGACATGGTAAAGGATAGAACTATGAGTCACTGGGGGTTTGGTTGGTACACCAGAAAAACCAGAATGGCTCTTAGGAACAGAGTCTTTTAGGATTAACATAGTCCCTTCTGACTTGGCTTGAATACTCGTGAGTTTCTTTCCC
The DNA here is from genome assembly GCA_026225945.1 of Cricetomys ansorgei. Classification (NCBI taxonomy): domain Eukaryota; kingdom Metazoa; phylum Chordata; class Mammalia; order Rodentia; family Nesomyidae; genus Cricetomys; species Cricetomys ansorgei. The sequence continues at coordinate 1,932,719 of JAMJFZ010000182.1, forward strand.
AACGTACACGAAATGTGGGAGTATCCACTGGGATGGCAGTCCCCCAGGGGCACTGGAGTTTGTATCTTGCAGCACTTCCATCAGTTGTGGGTGGCCCTTGCACGTATACTCTAAGACAGTGCCTAGACCCCCACTTGTTAATTCCAGATGGTGAAAGGAGGGAAGTCAGAAGGACCCCTTCTTTTGCTTTTAAGGAAAGTTTTTTGAATAGCATATCACACCCAAATCTCGTTGACTAGCCTTATAGGACACACACTCACCTTTAGGGAAGGCTGGGAAAGATAGCCTTTTAACTGGGATCGTGGTGACTCTGAATAAATTCAGGAATATGGGGTTTTGTTACTAAGGAGTAGGAGGTGTGTAAATTTTGCTAAGGACCTTGCAATAATTATGAAAACAGACAGAACACTACAAGAACATGTATCAGAAGCAAGAGTTGCTGTTCACTCAGTCATCCAAATCATTAATTAATTAGTTAATTAATTAATTCATCCATCCAAGTATTGAGTGATGTGCTGATCTGGGGCAAAGGGAAGGTTCCTACCAGCCTCAGTCTTTTAAGATGAAGCCACATCATTTAATTAGAACTATGTTTAGGGGGAAATGTTTGTTGGGAAAGAGGCCTGTTATGCTTACAGAAGTTACGTTATTCCTCTGAAATGAACTGACCAAGTTGTGTGTGTTTTTTGTCCTCGATCCGAATGAACAGAATTATTCACCAGGTCATAACACGTAAATGAAGAGTACTTTCCAGAGAACACTGCTAAAGCAGTTTGAGGGAAGCAGAGATCTGGAAACAGTGGAGAGGGCTTGATGGGTCTTGATTCTGGTGCAGGAAGGGTAGTAAGGACTTATTAAAGGCTGTCTCAGTCAAGTACTATTGTCAAGAGCAGGTGACTTTCAGGGGTGTGAAGGCTGGGGGTGTGCTTTCCCTCCAGTGAAGGCAATAAAGTCATTCCCCCCCTGTACCACGCAGCTCCCGACACACAGCTAAGCAATCAATCGTGAGCTTTATCAGACCGGTGCACTTTATCTACGTTAAAGGAGTCTGTGCACCTGCCAGGGACTATGGTAACTTTTTTTTGGTTGCCATTGTCCTTTTCAAGATACTCTCTATCCCAGCCAGTTTGTGGGAGTTGACAGCCGTAGTGGGGTGCTGCACAGCGAGTGGCTTCATTCAAAGCGTGAGGCTGTGACGACAAACATTATTGGATTATGTGATTCTGTCTTCGGGGAGCGCAGCACACAGAGGCACGGTTATCCAGCATTTTTCTATAATTATACACGGAAAAAAACTGAAGCCCAGAGCAGGGCCAAATAGCTTTCTGGCCTTTTAGGGAAGGTTGTGTCGGAGCTTCCAATTTACAACCATCACCGCGGCACAGTTCAGGTTTCGGAGACAATTTTATGAATAAGGAATGAGTAAAAGTGTTTGCCTTCAACCCCCAGAAGCCACATGGTGAAAGGAGAGAACAGACATGCAAACTGTCCTCTGGTTTCCACAAGCTCACTGTGGAATATGCACCACTCCACCCACTAGTTAATCAATTAATTAAACAAATGTAAAAAAAGCATTTACCCTTAAAGGCGTGTCTTGAGGACCAGGGGAAGGGGTTTATTGTTTCAAACTACTTCAGATGATGACTGTCATATCCGAAATAGCACTTAATGAAATCAAATTCCCATTAGGAAAGAAGACGACTCATGACTTCGTAGGATAGACTTACCTTATTCTGACACATTCTGCCACTTAGAACAGTTTGCAGAGCCTGAGTACTTTATACTTTATTGAATAACTTTATGTATATATATTTCCATACAGCATCCCATGAGCATGGAGACTATTAGCTTTTACTTAATGTAAAGATGTCGGGGATCAGTAAGGCAAGTGGTATGTTGAATCTCACACAAACATGGGACAAACATGCTCCTTCTCTCGTGCTACTGAACACTTTCATTTTATAGCACTTGCTGGGAGCTGAGCAGACTGCTAATATTTCAGATGTTAAGTCTACACCTTTTCACCAGGCTGTGAGGTTGTATCTAAGTTTTACAGGCAGCAAAGTGAACCTTGGAGGGATCAAGTGCCATAACTACTGAGCAGAGTTACCAGAATTTGAAACTAGGTCACCAGACTCTGTCACTCTAACTCCTATGACTATGTAGAAGAAAAGACGGGTCATTGGCTCACTGTACTGAAGGCTTGGACAGCAATGGGTGCGTCTTTGCATCTTTATGATCTCTGGATCCCAGAGCCTGGCACCAAGTCTTATACTTAGCCTGATACATAAGCCGATCTAAATGGAGCTGGCCTTTGTCAGTCTCCCCTTTCAGTGAGGCCAGGAGACCAGTGTCCAGCTTCCGCCCTGGCTCAGCCACAGCATGGCGCCTGTCTTCCACTGAATGCAGATTTAAACATTGTTTAGTTTCTTCTCTTCTTCGACCTCAGCAGACACCGTTTCCTTTGTATTTCTATGGTCCCTGTCTAGGGAACTGCTTTCGTTATGATTTCACTCATCCTTAGCAGAACAAGGGTTTGAGAATGCAATAACTAAATTGTCAATGAAAACAGCCTCGGATGATACAGAAGCCTCACTTTTCTTCCACTTAGGACTATTTAGAAATGGGGCTGTAATAATAGTATGGGTGGGTTTAGCTTTGTCTCCCATGGTGGAGACACACTGGGAGGCAAGATGGTATGGATGGTATTTGGAGGAAAATGAGACTCTAGATTTCAAAATGAATCTTTAGAGACTTGGTAAATAAGCAGAGTATGGAGGGCACGTGACTTAGGTAAACCGTGTCCAAGGGGAGGGCCAAACTCAACGGCTTGAGTTGGTTCCTAGACATGGAGACAAGGGTACTGGGTCTTCGCCGCAAGGGAGACCCGTGAAGCAAGTTGGTATCAAGACAAAGCCAGGGAGCCAGCTCTTTACCCAGGGCTCTCTTGTAACAAGATTTAGTTACTGGTGACAGAGAGAGGTGGAAGAAGGAGGTCCCAAGGAAGACCAGCCTTTGTATTTCTGACTCCGATCGTGGGCGGATGGGAGCAGCAAGCCAGGTGCTTTAACATGCTTATTCATGGCCTCTAGTGAGACGCTGGTGTCTCTCATCAGCCACCGGTGCCCCCAGTGCCGATGTTGATTGTAATTGGCTGAGGGCTAGGAGGACGGAGGTGGTTGAAAGCAGCTGGACAGCTGACACCTCCTGTGTGGTTCGGTCAAGATGTGTACTGGGAACTGGAAGGGAAAAGCAAAAGTTATTTTGGGGTTCAGGGAAGTGGCTTAGCGGGTAAAGCACTTGCTGTGAGAGCATGCAGACCCGATCTGAATCCAGGCACTTATGTTGTAAATAAAAGGTGAGCATACCAGTATGGGGCTAGCCAGACAGGAGGACTGCTGGGAAGTGACGGCTAGCCAGTTTAGCTGAATTGGTTAGCGCTAGGTTCAGTGACAACCATGTTTCAAAAATACACCTAGAACTGGATTCAACCGCTAGTGTTCACCCATATACATGTGTATCAAGTACTCTTACGTGGGAGTGTGTGCATGTGCTTGTGTGCATGTACACACACACACACACACACACACACACACACAGACAGGAGAGTCATATTCTTTTCAAAGGATCTTCATGACTTGAGCTTGTTTTCAGGCCAGGGAGAGGAAGCCGGATAGGAAAGTAACTGGAGGCAAGCCTGAGAGGGAACGGCCCACAGAGTACAGTATTGGAAGGGGATGGGGTGGCTGGAATCTGTCCATAGGAGGACAAGCCGGCTCAGTGCTGAGAATGGACACTCAAAGGGTGAGGAGATTAAAATGTGAGTGTGAATATATATAAGGGTAGAGGGGAAGGAACTTAGGTTGAAAGCTTCTCATGTCCTGCGCGAAGTAGGAAATACTCCGCAATGAATTGGGTTGGACTTTAACAAGCTTTCATGGCTCATAGGGGAGCCGGGATCAGTCAGCGCTGCCACGTAAGAACATGAAGGTAAGGGGATCATGAATGGCTTAGACAAATTACCCCTGTCTTTTGGAACTGGAGCGTGCACGGGAGGGAGAGTGCCTGGCTGCGCTAATTGTTTTGTCTCCTTTGGGAGCAGGAGCTGGTGGTTGATCTTCAGCCAGGACGCTGATGGATGTGTACGTACAACTGATGTTCGTGCACGCTCTCTAAACCTACCGGAAAACTGCCTCCTGCCAGATCGTTCCCACTCCTCCATCCATCTTGGGCTCCCCACTGCTGTAGATCACTGTGGTGAATTCCAGCTCCCTTCCCACCCTCTGCTGGAGAGCAGCTGCTTTGGAGATGGAGCGTGAAAGTGATTGTGACAGAGTCAGGAAACACCATTTCCTGGAAAGGACGAGGACGATGAGGCCAGAGTGTCTGGCTGTAATCTCTGTCTTCCCGACACTGAGAACTTATTCCCTCCAACCACCAGTCCTCAGTTGTCCTCATTGGACCTTTCTGCTCTGCTGGCCCAGGAGTTCAGCCACATGTCACAAGATGTGAAGTTCAATTTAAAGTCCACTCTGTGGAAGCCTATAAACCTAGGTATTTGCAATCACAATTTGTTTCTATTTGGAGACCCAGGGCTTTGGTTTGAGCCTGGTTGAAGCATGAATTTCTTGGGTTTTGGATGGATCCTCAGATCATACCTGAGAGGGAGATGAAAATTTCTGCTTTAGTTATAAAGCTTCACTGGAAGCATTACCCAGCCTATTAATATTAATATAACAAGTGATGCATTAGCAAGGTGTTTTTTATTAATGGAGGAACCACTGTCTACTCACATCCAACTGACTGCCAGACACGTTACCACTTGCTTTTCTTTCACAAGCATGTTTCCTGCTTACAGAATACCACTGAGGCTGGCTCTATTGTTCCAGTGTTACAGACGATGAAATGTACCCGAGGTTAGGGACATCCCTGTTCCTCTTTGTCTGGGCCACAGTGATTATCCTAGAGTAGTCATTAATAAACTCAATGCTTAGCCAGGCGGTGGTGGCACAGACCTTTAACCCCAGCACTTGGGAGGCAGAGGAAGGTGGATCTCTGTTAGTTCTAGGACAGCCTGGTTTACAGAGAAAGTTCCCGGACAGCCAGAGTTACAACAGAGAAACCCTGTCTCGAAAAACAAACAGACAAACACACAAGCAAAAAACTCAATGCTCTCTCTCGAAAGTTTGGATACAAATTAAGCGGTCACATTCTGCAAGGCTGCTAACTTGAGGGTGGATGAAACCCTGTTTTCCTTTCTCTGTCAGGTCAGACCTTGTCTTTCCGTCTCCTACAGTTGTGGGTGAGAGGAGAAAAATTTCCTCCTTGGTGTGTGTGTGTGTGTGTGTGTACATACATAGTCTCTCAGCAATAAAACTGCACTTTGATGCTGCAAAAACAAGTGAAAGATTCCCAAGTAATTTTCTGAGTTCTGCTTGGAGTTCCTTTTCACAATCAGCTCACCTGACAGTAAAGGCTCAGAGATGGAACTATGGGAGAGAACCATTAGTTATGACATGGACTGTCCCCTCCATCTGCAAACCCATTTATTCATTCATTCAGACATGTGTAGTCTATTCACAAATTCTAACAAGGCCCATTGGTGTACTAGAGGGTAGGGTACTGGAAGAAGCACACAGGTTCAACTATCAGTTAATCTGGCAAAGTTTCTCTTCGGAGGTAGCTTTGAGTTAACTTTGAAGATTTAGTAAGATGTGAATCCACACAAATCAGGGGAAATGGGTGTCAGGCTTGTGGGTCAATTTAAATGAGAAGAGACATTTCAAGATCCAGTTTAGGAATCATTTCATTTAAAAAAAATGGAGATTATATAAAAAGGTGTGTGTGTGTGTGTGTGTGTGTGTGTGTGTGTGTGTGTGTATGAAACAAAGTGAGAATATTTAACTTGGGTTAGACTATGAACTAAAACAATTCCAATCATAGTCTTTTTGCCTTGACTAGACATTTAAGACAGTTCAGTTTATCTATCATCTATCTATCTATCTATCTATCTATCTATCTATCTATCTATCTATCTATCTATCTATCTTTAATTTGTAGCAGGCAGGTAAAATCAGATCTAGTCACCGAATAGAGGTAGTGTGGAATGAAGAAGACAGAAGCTGGGTTTTGTTTGTTGTCTATATAAGAAGTCCTGCCTTTGGACAAAGAATAGCAAATGAATCCTAGGCATAATTCTCTGCAGGGCAGAGCAGTGTTTGGTGATTATATGTGTTGTGAATTGTCCAGAGCTTGCCCATCCCCCATGCTCCTGACATTCACCATCCTCTGGCCAGGTACCGCTCCTGTACCTGCCCTACCTGTCCTGTGTCATCAGTCCCATATAATCCTGATGGGCTTTGGGTTCCTTCTCTTTGGCTTTCTCTGTCTCCTCTCTCTTTCTCTTTTGTCCCCTCTCCCTCTTCCTCTGTCTCCCTCCCCCCCATCTCTGTCTCTCTCTTTGGCCTCTCTCTGCTCCTCTTACTCTGTTCTCTGTCTCTCCCCCCACCTCTCGCTCCCCCCTCCTTTCCCACTCGGAAGCAGATACTTTGTGTTTTATTCCACCCCAAAAACCTCTTGCGTGAGACCCTGTTGCCTGTTGCACGGTGTTGTGCACTTTTCTTTCAACATGGCCTCTCCTTTCAGCCACCACTTCAAAGCGTTCTTGTCCTCAGGAGAAATGTTTTCCCCGAGGACAAAATTCCTCACTCACTAAAACTAGGTACCAGTCCCTTTGGTTTCTGCCATTTTCCATATTCCTCCTCTTCTTATTGTAGCTTTTCTTCAAATGTCGTCTGCTTTAACTGAACCAACCATCAGGCTGAAAGCCCACTGTACTGCTGAGGCTCCTGCTTATCTCTTCACTTACCAAGTTATCCCACTTTCCAAGTAGTGAGCGCCTCTCATTTTCCAAAAACAATCTTTACTCTGAAGCATCTGACACCTCTACTAAACCCTCATAAACATTTAAGTAGTTATCCATATCGACAGTTGTTGGCTTATTGTGTACCTACCTACTCATAGCTGCCCTCCTAGCTTTTCCCCTCCCTCCTTTCTCCCCTCCCCTCTCTTCTCTCCTCTCTTTCCCATCCTGGAAATTTTGCTTTAAATTTAAAATTGAAATTAAATTTTTTATTTTTAAAAATTAAAATTAAATTTAAACTTAAAAGTTCCATTTTGAGTGCTCAGTCCCCACGTGTGGCTGGAGGCTATCATATTAGCCAAAGTGGATAAAAGACATACGTCCCCATTCTCACACAAAGTCTCAGCAAATGAAGCTATACAGGATGCAAGTCCCTTGAGGTAGGGACCACTTCGAGTTTCCTTCCCCACCTGCAGAAGCTAGCAACTGTGTGGAGGGTAATGACATCATGAGAGAACAAATATACACCCCACTGAGAACCCAGTTTATAGGCCTTTCATGAAAAACCAAAAAGCCAAAAACCTTTAATCCCCTTTAGTCCCCTCCATTGTGTCAGATCTACAGGTTTCCAGGATGAAAGTGGAAGAAAGAAAAAAAAAAAAGATTTGGTTCAATTCTCTTTTTTTCTTCTTCTTAATTTAGCACTGCTTTTAAAATGCATTTTCAGGTGCAGAGAGATGGCTCAGAGGTTAAGGGTACTTGAGGACTCCGGTTCGGTTCCCAGCGCATGTGTGGCAACTTCCAGCTGTCTCTAACTCCAGTTCCAGGGATCCAGTGCCCTCCTCTGGCCTCCGCTAGCAGCACGTATGCATGCAATGCACATGATGCACATGCAGGTAAAACAGGCATACACATGAAATACAAATAAGGAAATATTTAAAACACGTCTTTTCCAAATGGAACAGAATGCCGAAAAATAAGCGTAAGAGCGAAAGGTGGGGGAATGTAGGTAGACTTCTACCTTAGGGTGACGTTAGGACTCCCGCAGGTGTGTGACAAAGTTCATCTGTGGGGAAAGGAGACGCTTTTGAAATCCAGAAGTGTTGTTTGGACAGTGGCCAACTGTCCAAACAGGTGACTCAATTTATCTTTGCCAAAATTCTCATCTGAGGGAAGGGAAATATGCCTCCATTCCCTGAAGGAGGTAAACACTAAATGTGTCCATTGTGAGCTTCAGAGGCAAGGCCTTTCCAACCTTTGCAAGGGTATGAGACTGGGAAGACCATAGGCTGCGTTCCCTCTGCGCATCAGCTTCCAGGGAATCTCACATTGTGCCATGCAAGAGCAAGGCTCCTCTTTCTATCACATGAGAGTTAGGGGCCTTAGACAGATCACACAGCTCATCCCAGTTGGTGGACTAATCCTGGACTCCAGTTGTAACCCAGGGCTTCTGACTCTGGAGGTATGCTGCGGTCTCATTTACCTTCAGAGCAATCGTTACTCTAGGGCTTTGTCAGTTTCCTTCTTTTTTCTCATTTTGCTCGATATTCTTTCACCTTTGAGAAATGTATGTAAAGGCTCCAGGTACTGTCTCTTGATTAACTGCATTGATCTGCAAGGAAATTGCTTCTATTTCTGTTCGCTCCTTTTTGAAAGAAGGCATTTCCTTCTCTGGAAGTAAAAATATACCTTCTGTAGGCCTGGGTAGTTCTTCCTGTAGATAAGCAGAATGTGGCTTAGCATTCTAAGGAGGCAGACGTCACAGGTGGAGGGACTTTATAGGTCCTGTGATTGAGCTCTTCATTGTTCAGGTAAGGGTAACGGTACGCATTGTTTTATCATTCACTTAAACCCTCATTGTGCGACTTATTTCTTACGTAGTCCCATGACTTGTGTTGGGACAAAGAGGGACAAAAGTGAACCCAGTCTTTGCTGTTGTGGAGATTACAACCTGCAAAGAAGACAGCTAGATACGGATTAAATGTGGTCACACATATGAATGCTATGGAGTGAAAGATGAGTTATAAATGAATAAACATGATCGGGACTTATCTAGTCTGGGCTTAGAGAAGGTGTTGTTAAGGAAATGACCCCTTGAGATGGCAGAAAAAAAAGAAGAAGACTCCAAGAAATAGTAGGAGCGGGAAAGGGCCTTTTAAATTGGGGCAGCAGTTTCAATGTGAAGGCTGCTTAATCTCTTGGGGTTGAGCTCAGAGTAAAATGGGAATGGTGATTGACAATTCCGTGGTGCTGGATGCTGAGACTAGTCCTACCTGAATATATGGAGCGCAAACAACCCACGGAGAACATGGAGATATTGTTATACTTGTGGTCAGGTCACAACTGATGGAGCAAATCAAGGTCACTGAAGTGCATTGTTCTTTCTGGAGGAAGAACAAAGTAGGAAAAATGATCTTCTAATGGTTTAAAGCATGGGAAAGATGGGCTATTTAGCTCTATTTGAATTTCCTCTGATAATACAATCTATTTGGCTGAATTAAAAAGACTTAAGACTGTGTAATGAGATCTCTTTATTGTCTTTTAATCTTTTCTGATCCCTGGAATTGTATGGCCCATTCAAGTCCACATACATGACATATGGGGGTGGTGCCTTGTGAAGATGATTGACAGATCCTTATTCTGAAATGAGGACATTTCAGAAGCTGGTGTGTTTCAGAGAACTCGGGTTCCAACATGAGTTCGGAGCTCCTATTCTGAAGCTGCCCGGGGAACTCAGTCTGTTTCATTTGATTCCTCCCTGAATGTCCTGAGCTGGTCAGTTTAACAACCCTTCTCTTCTGGACCATTTGGGTTCTTCATTTAGAAAATGACAGTAGCCATGGAGTTTCCCTGTTCCCTTAGGCTCTCGGGAAGTTTTTCTTTTGTGGTTGGATCCTTCTTCGCTCTAATCACATGGAGGGCTTAGAGTTCTTTCAGTGTGAAGTTGTTCCCTCTTTCAAATGTTAACTGCATCTAGATTCCTACATTTACGTTACATTTTTGAGGATCTTCTGTAATGTTTAGAGCCTATCCTAGATAATATGATCTTCAGGACATATTTGTAAAATGACTTCATCTTTGATCTAGGCTGGGATGTTCTTCCGTTCATCTCAGATCCAGAGGCTTCATAGTGTTGAGCAAATGATTTTTTGGATCCTGTTCTTAGGACTCACACCTCCTGGCTGCACTATGGATGGAGTAAGTCCTGCTCGATTTGCTTTTGTTTTATTTTCTAAATTAGTTTTGTGTGTGCTCATGTTTGTATCAGTGTGCATACCCTCACTTGTGTGTGGGTGTGTATACATGTGCATGCATGCGAATGTCAAGGCCAGAGGGCAACCTCACTTGTCCATGCTCAGGTGCTATCCACCATTTTTGTTTGTTTGAGACAGAATCTCTTACTGGCTGGGGACTTGTTAGTAGGCGAGGCTGACTGCCCGGTGGGCCCCAAGAATGAATCTGCCTTTGCCTCCTCGTCTCTGAGGTTATGAATGTGTACCATCACACCAGGCTTTTCCCTTTACGAACCCAGGTCCTCCTGCACGCAGGGCTGATGACTCAACCCCTAGCAACTATTCCTGCTGTCTTCATCCTGGTCAGTGACATGTGATGTTGAACCGTGAGAAAGAAGCCAAGGGGCAAACTATCTCATTAGCCGTCACCACTCCATTAAACACGTGAGGCTTGACAATCCCAAATAATGGGTTTATTTAAGAAAATCTGAGAAATCAAAGGACCGAGGTCTTCAGTTGCCATATGGTCATAAACATTTGCACATGACACACAGCCAGAGTTGCTGCTTGTGTGGATGGTTTAGGATTTCTACTTTAAACAGTTATGGTGATATTGACTTTTTTTAGGAATAAAAAAAAAAAAACAACCCTGCCTATGGAGTAGATAGCAATGTATACGTTTTGAGGGAAATGAGGTACTTTTCTGCACATCCTATAAAAACATGACTTCGAAAAAAAATTTATTTTTGTACAAGTTCTGAGAGGTCTCCTGATATGTGGCGTCGGTACCTATCGACGTTGGGAGCAGTACTTTGGAATATTCCTTGCTCGTTTCCAGGCTGCTTCATGACTCGGTGCTCTTTGCCTTAAATTCTTGACCTTTTGATGATTCTCTTGGTATTCGGATCTCGTTTTTAGACACAGAATATTGTTATCAGTTTTGCTTTATAGATTTGGGCAATTTGCTCTTGTTGGCAATTGCTCATCTTTTGCTCTCAGAGTCTCCCTCTGAAGTCTAATATCTGGGTATCGAGTGCTGAGCGCAGGCACAGGGGAAGGGACTTAATGTTTCTCTTTAGTAAGAAGAAAATCTGAAAAATGAGGGATGGATAGATTAAACAAATGGAATGGGGGCATTTGAAATGAGATGAGATGTAAAAATCTAAAAATATTGGTTGACAGTGACCCCTCAGTTAACTGAAAGATCAGTTAACCAGACTCTCGGCCCCTCAAACATTTCCATTAACTTTGAAAAAAAAATTCTAAATAAGGTCATTAAAAAAACAAAACAGATGGATGAAGTCTGGTACTTCAAAAGAGGCAAAATTTAATACAAGATTTTAATGGGACCCACCTGACAAAACAAAGACAGGACTTGAAATTGTACTGTTGGAAATAAAGAGACAAAGAAATAGAGGCACAGGGGACGATGTCTATTGGGCTGTAAGAACTTAAATTAACCTTGAATGCAATTTATAAAGCAGCAAAGAATGCAAGAGACCTGGGGGACCTGCTTGGAATTAACATCTGATGTTGCTGACTTCAAAGACACTCAGGATGTAGACCCCCAATAAGGAAAGTCTTCCCCCAGTGAAACAGGAGGCACATTTCATGGCCAAGGACCCAACAAAAGAGTTCATTGCCATAGCTCCATGAAAACAATGAGATGGTTTTCTACATTAGAGAAGTCTATTTTCCATTTTTTTGGATCCAGGCTTAATTAAGTAGAATATTTGAACTTGTGCGCTGGACCTGGGTCAGAGGTGACAGACAGAAGATGATGTCATTAGGGAAAGGCAGTGTCTACATCCCCTGGATTTTTATTGTCTTTTCTCACAGCTAGTAAAGTGCTGGGCTTAACCAGTTATTGCACAATTGGTTATAGATAAATGGAATCTCAGCGGGAGGAAGATCAAGGCTGTCTTGAGCTCTGGTTAGAAGCACCAGACTTCAGTTTTGACAAAACAAACAAATGAACAAACAAAAAACACAGTGCCTAGAATGTTTTCAACATATAGCTAAGCTAGACTTGGTAGCCAAGAACGTTTGATCTTATGGCTTAGCGCAACATAGGTATTTCCAGAGAGTAGTGATTCTATTTAGAAATGGACATAGCTGTAGTCACAGGTGGTCCATTGACTTGAAGGCAGGATGCTGACCAAAGCTTGTGAAAGAAGAAGGGACCACAAAGATGATGTTGGCTCACATTAGGCAGATCTCAATGCCTCAGTTCCCTAGCTACTACTGAGTTGGAGGGCTTTGTTGTGTGACATCATTCCTAAGGAGATGTGAACAAATGCCCACTCATCCGCTGACAACAGATCGAAGTATGGATAGCACAAAAGTCCAACTTGGGGGAACAGTGAGTGTTATTGGAGCTAGTTGCAAGAAATGGATGAGGGGTTACTTATAGGAGCAGAAATGACCAAATCCCAATCCAGCATGGGTGATCATTCACCAAAGCTGGGAACCTGGAACACAATGTAGGCAGCTCAACAAGTTGGATAGTGTACTTCCTGGGTGTGTCAGTTGGTCTAAGTCTCTTTCCGGCAGTTTGGCTGGTCTCGGCTTCTTCCAGGCTGTTTGATCTGTGCCTATTCAAAGCAGCTCAGAATGTCTGAAACTGACTCCCAGTAGACTTTACTGCTTTATATGCTCTTGGGGAGGAGTCTAGTGAACTTGGTCGGTTTCAGGGACTTCCTAAAGATATATGAGTGCTTATTTGCAGTCTTGATCAGCATCCAGCCAGGATGGAATGTTTCATCTCCCCTTAGAACATCCTATTGTTTCACCTTCCTGTAAAGATCTTGTGCCTTTGTAAATGTTTTCTTAAAGGATGTAACTGTTTCTAAATGCGGTATATAAGCTTTGAAGCCTTTTGAAACTGTTTCTTTTTCACTGGTAACTGGACTTCCTGTGGAACTCCACCCTCTCTGGTTACTCTTTCTTCCAGCTGTTGGCTGTTACTGAGAAAGATTCCTTACTTGAAACTTTTTAAAAACCCCTTTTCATTCTAAAAAGTTAGGAAGGAAAAGAGAAGAAGGAAGAATTCTTTATAGCCTTCAGGCTCCTTAATCTGTCTAACCCACATGACCCACATGGAGAACTGGACTCACTTCTAAAATCTTTTATACCATTAACTGTCTTTAACCATTAACAGTTATCTCAGTAACTCTCCTCTGTCTGAGGTTTCTCAGCAACTGTCTACCTTCTTTATTATTCTCTGGAACTAACTGTCTTTTTCTGAGCCTTGTTTCTGTGTGTCTTCCATGTCGTCAGCTTCTAGAGCTCACTGTCTCCCCTGTCACCAACCAACTGCTTTAGCTCACTATTTCCCCCGACACAAACCAACTGTCTTTTTCTAACTGACATACTCTCTTAAATAGTTTCCCAAAAGCTGTTCCCAGTAGTCTAAGTGGCATGTAGCTTTAAGGAAAGTGCCACAGTATAAAAACTTCTTGGCAAAGCATCTCACTACATACCTTAAAGAGCTTCCCTCCAATATAGAAGGTTTTTAATCTCCGAGGATATTGCTACACAACAGACTCCTTCCCATGAAATACAGAGTAAAAACTGGAAAGCCTCGGAAGAAGCTAAGTCATCCAGGCTTACTGGTTATACAACAGTGTGACAGGGATCGTCACATAGATATATTGTATAACTGTTCTAAACAGCAACCCTAACTCTAGATACCCCTGATTGTTAATAGACTAGCTGCCCTGGTTGGCACTGCCTCAATGGCTGAGCACAGGAGGCTCTTCAGAGGCTGCAGCAGAAGGCTGGGAGGAGAGGCTGACATAGTCCTAGACCTGGCACAGATTTAGACAGCTGGGCTGTTTTGCATCCATCTGGAACTCAGGTTTTGTGAAACGGCAGAGATATGGTTACAGTCATTACTGCAATCTCTGCAGTGTTCACATCTCTAACTTAGGAAGAGAGAGGCAAAGGAACCAATCTGTGCATTCTCTTGTCATCTCTAGATATGTCTGACACTCTTATCAGTCTCCATTTTACCAAGGAAGGCTGGATTCAATGGACCATGTCCTACCCTGCCCTTTTTCTGCTGGCAGGGTCCTGCTCATGGGAAGCCATGGTGATTAGAGAGCAGTAAAAAGAGAACTCAGGGTATTTCTTTCTGGGGACCCCTCCCTGATGGGCCGTAGTTTGGGAGTGACTGCTTTCTTCACGGAAGGACACACCCCTTGCAGATGACTTCCTCTTTTGCCACAGTGTTTATGGTTTGAGGTAGCCACACCTCCTTCATGCTTGCCTATTGGTGGCATGGTTGATTCCTACTGTTTCTGGACCCATTATTTTCTGTCTTATCATACTCGTTGATTTCCTCTAAGCCTTCTAATATCTTTGCAAAGCCTCTTTCCATGTAATTGTTTTGGCTGAAACATCCTGCCTGGATCTGACCAGCATGGAAGTGCAACCAGATTTAAATAAATAAGTACTATTTTTGCTGACATAAAACTGGAAGCAAACCAAATGTCCACTGATGAATACTGGAGAACTTAGGACATATGCATAGGGTGAGTCACAATAAGCCAATAAAAATAATGTTATTAAAATGTTTAACACTATGGGCTAATGTTCAATATGTAGTGCGAAGGGAGAAATACTATAAAATGATATGTATATACTGATGACAAATAGCCTAAGATATACCATCATGTATATCACTTACCACCCATACATCCATCCTTCCACCTGCCCATCTGAGTAGAAATGAAAAGGGAAAAACACAGCCAATTTTTTAAAGTGCTTGTCTCTCTTCAGAAACAAGCCCTTACATTTATCATCACTCAATACATGACAAAGGTGACGAGATGAATTTAATGACATGGACGTGTTTATCTCTGGTATTACTGGAAGTGATTTTTGTGTTCTTATTAATTCTATTTGTATCTTCAAAGTTTATTATAATAGAACACGATATTTTGTAACCAGAAGCATAAGCATCATAAACAACAAGTAGGTGAGTTATGTGTGAGCTGGAAGAAGACGTGTCACTGAGGTGACACTATCATTTCAAGGATTTCTCTGTGTACTCAGAACGCAGGTCACTACAGTTGACCAGGGTCATCACTCCTACGCTGAAAGGGATTACGCAGATCTCTTTTCTCCCATCGCATCCCACAGAGACATGGACCCTTCCGGCAACATTTACATTTCTCATCTGTTCGAGGATGAGTTGGGGACAAAGCTCTTTCTGGTCATGTCACATACTTAAACTTTTTTTTAGAGAGAATGCTTGCCCCAAATTAAAAAAAAAACAAAAAAATGCAGGTTGAGTCAGAGGACTGTGCTTATTACATTTGATGTTAAATAACATTAGTAGTGGCTAGGAGACAGAGCCAGGTAATACTTTTCACACACAAAAGAAAGCCAAGAAAGAAGCAAATATGTCTGATTTTTGAGCAGCTCAAGTTTTTTTCTTTTTTACTACAATTCTTTGCCATGCCTGTGGGATATTGCTTGCTTGAAAATGCTCCACAGGTGCTACAAACTCAAAAGGTTTTTCTATAAGAATCTATATATTTTCCTCTTTCTATGGCCCTTACCCTCCAATTCCTCATTCTGATGTGCTTTACTTCTTGCAACCAAACACTCTCAAAATGCTACATAGAGTTCAAACACAGACCAGATCATCCCAAATCCCAAGGTCAGCTCTCACACAGCCACCTGACTAGTTCTTTTAAGTCTTATAATCCATTCCTGTGCTCATCTGTGTGCCCCAGAGCTAAGGATAGGGATGCTGGTGTGGCTCTTTGTCATGCCATTAAATCTTACACCTTTATTGAGTTATTATTATCAATCTCACTGGTTCTTTTTTCTTTCTTTTTTCTTTTTTTTTTTACTGGTACTGGAATTTGATCCAAGCAGAAAGAGTCCCAAGTAATAAGATTGAAAAATGATTCCCTCCCCCACTCAATGTGTAATTCTTTCTATCTAGGGCATACATGATATTGCTGTGAATATTGTGTGACATTCTGCTTTCTTTGTATTGGTCTTCCCACAATGGCCATTATTTACCTGCTGTAAGACCATTACTTCCTTGTAGCTCTTAAGGGGACTTCTGGGGGCCCCTTAAGTCTCCCCAGGGTCTTGCATTGGGATCTACATTTTTCTGCTCTCCAAGTGAGGCTCATCTATAACATTTTAATGAGTGGGGCAATGACTCATGTGCATGAGAAAATCTCTTATAATGCTCCCTTGAATCTTGTCCAAGTTTGAGGTAAGAGATAATTGTGCCTCTGGTTGGGAGCTCCATACTCTGTTTATGATATTGGGGCTTTGTTTGTCTTTCAGTAACTTCACAATTTCCCTCCCTCCCTGCTGACTTTTATGGAAATGATCTTCTTGCTGCCTGAAGTGTGTCATTTTGCTTCTTGCCAAGAAGAAAACCTCTCTATAGGGAAAATGACCCATCTCTTCCCTTCTGTAGCCATTTGATTTAATTATGCACTGTGCTTGGCCTCTGGAGAGCCCAGAGAAGAACATGAGGAAGCCCTGGCTTGATCACCAAGCCCTAGGGTCTTTGTCAATTATCCTCTGGCACCCATGAGTCTGGCCAAATTTACAGGCATGTCTGTCTCTTAAAACATGTCAGGCCTGAAGAGTGAATCATTTTTTTTTTTTTGTAGTTGCTATAAGCAGAACAATCTTTTCCATTAAAACCCACTTTGCTTTCTGCACAACACCCAAGAGCCTCCTGAACACACCTTCCACTCTATATCTGCAGCCTGGGCGAATTCAGTTGAGTGTCGGTATTTGTTTCCCAGGACTTGTGGCATGCGCAGAGTCAATGCCTTCTACATGGAAGGACACATATCTGCAGGTAGACAGAAGTGAGCCTCAGAGGACCATGCTTCCTGCTCCGGGCTCACAAGAGAACTCTGTGCATCTCTGAGCTCCCATTTTCTTACTAGAAACACAGAGATAATAATAAATACCTCTGAGGGTGGTTGGAAAGCAATATTAGTTAATGCACAGAAAAATAATCAGTAAAAGATAAAACACGGCAATGTGTGTGTCTATTCAAAGATGAATGAGAAAAGCAACGTTTATAGATGATCAGAGCATCGTTCAATCCTCACCAGAGAAGTTTCTTCTTGTAGTAGATGGTAATTAACACAGACACCCACAGGACAATGTACAGAGACTAAGTGCAGGGGAGCACTAAGTCCTTAATGGGATGTCTACATCATACCCCTCCCCCCAGGCTCAGGGATCTGTACTGAAGAGGAGGCAGAAAGATTTTAAGAGCCAGAGGTGGTGGATGACTCCAAGGAGACAGCATCATCCAGACACAGCAGGACTAACACACCTATGATCTCACAAAGACTCGTGTGTCACAAAGACATACAAGGCCTGCACGAGCTCAAACCAGGCGAAATCCCAACGGAGAGAATGGTAAGTGAACACAAGGTCCCATCCTAATCAAGAAGCTATCTGTGATCTGGAAGGAAAGAGAACCAGTTTTTTTTTTTACAATGGAGTGTCACTAAGTGTATCGACCACATTCCAGGGCAGGCCGAAAGCCCAGGAGTAGTCGGACGACACAAACGGACACCAGGTTTTTCTTTTTGTGCACATTTGTTTTGGTAAGTTTTATTTTGTTCGTTTTTGTTACTTTCTTAATTTTTTTGGAAGAGAGAGGAAGAACGTGAAGATGCATAGGTAAGGAGGTGGGGAGTGTCTGGGAGGAGTTGAGGGAGGGAAAAGAATGTAGTCAAAATGAATAAAAAAATTTTAAATAAAAATAATAATTAAAAAAGAAAAGCATCATTTATTAATCATGAGTGAATTGTTTCTCCACAAGACTTTGAAGGTCCCTCCCCTCTCCTGTGTGTGTTTGTGTGTATGTGTAGGCAGGTATATATGTATATGCAGGCAAGTATGTATAAGTGTGTGTGTATGCAAATGCATGTGTATGCAAATGGGTATATATCCAGGTACGTGTGTGTGTGGCGGGGGGGGGGGTTGTGTTTATAAGTGTGTGTGTGCACAGGTGCATGTGTGTGTTTGCAAATGCATGTGTATGCAGATGTGTGTATGCGTAGGCAAGTGCGTGTGTGTATATATGTCTGTATGCATTACAGGCATCTGTGTATGTGTGTTTGTACGCGGGTGCATGCATATGCAGGTATATGTGTGCATGTGTGTGTTTATGCATGTATGTATCTGGAGGCCAAAGGTCTCCTCCATCTCTCACCAGTACGTGTTTTGAGAAGGGTCCCTCACTGAACTTGGAACTCACGAGGTTCATTATGCTGACTGGTCAGCGAGCTCTGGGATCCATTGGTCCCACCTCATCAGTGCTGACATTACAGACATATATATGGCTGTGAAGAACTTTCTATGTGATGCTGGGGTCTAAACTCAGGTCCTCATACTTGTAGTACTTCACTGATCTTCCCTGACTCCATGTTAATACTTAGAGCAAGCCGGTTTCCGCGCTTGCTATACCTGCTTGGGATTATTTGTATTTGACGGTGCTCCCCACTGGACTAAAGGGAGGCCAGCTCCCAGTCCCGTTCATCCATGTCCTCAGGTTCCAGCGCAGGGCCTGGTGCAGAGGAGGACACCTGGGTGTGATTGTTGGAGGAGGAAGGAAGGAAGGAAGGAAGGAAGGAAGGAAGGAAGCAAAGGCATGGCAAGAGAAAGGAGAGAGGAAGGAAGCACCAGACTTGATATTTTTAGAAGCGCCATCAGGGGACAACTGAAGCTCTCTATGAAAGCAGCCACTGCAGTAGAACCTGTTATTACACCCTGGCTGCAAGCGTTGTTTTCATATTTGGGAGGAAACGCGTTATTTGTGTTTTGGACCAGTCCCATCAATCTGCTTTCCCTGGTCCTGCCCCAGACTTCCCCTGGAGTAGTGTGGGCAGAATGAGAAGGCCCTTGGGTCAATTCGATAACGAGGCTAATGATGTTTTCTAGTTCTGAGCCAGTGACTCGCAGGGAACACAGCCCTCTAAGGAGAATTCTTGGGTTTCTGCCTTACCCTCAACCCTGCATGTAGCTGCCTGTTTCATGGAAGATTCTAGAAGTCTGAGGATGATGGCCAAATTCTGCTCTAAATAGGTTCATGTATTTCGAAAAACACATTCATCCAGAGCCGTGTTGTCAGATTTTACTTCCAGGCCGTTGTTCACGGAAAAGAAAGAACTTTGCTATTTCCCTTGAGTTTTAAACATGATACAGCATCCGCTTTTTCCTCTCTTGAAAAACCTTAAAGTTTGCAACTGAGCCAGACAAGGTCAGGACAAGAGCCCTGGCTTTAAGTACTAGTGGTCAAGGTTCTAATTCTAGCTTTATCAATGGCTGGCTGTGTGACTCTAAGCAGCGTACAGACTTCTCTGATAATACCTTCTTGTTGAGTTCATTACAAGGTTTGCCATAGGCTAAGCACCCTGTTGAGCCCGTGGCAGAGTCTCAGAACATGTATGGGAGTGGTTGGAATAGAGATAATGACTTTTTGACCATCTTAATAAAAAGCTCACAATTATTTATTTGTAGTCCATTTTTAATGTATGTGCATGCCAGTGTGTGTCTGTGTGTGTGTGTTGGGGAGTGTGTGCACATGTGGGAAGTCACCCACTGAAGCTAGAAGAAGGCACTAGACCCCTTGGACCTGGAATTACAGGTGGTTGTGAGCCGTCTGAAGTGATTAATGGGCTCTGGGAACAAAATTTTGTTCCTCTGGAAGAGCAGTCCATGCTCTTAACTGCTGAGCCATCCCTAGCTCCCCGCTTATTTATCTATGTCATCGTTTAAGGGCCATGGTTGGCTGTATGAGTTGCCATAGCTGCAGACCCCTCATCCTTAGGAGACAATGACAATTCCAGCCGTCCTAGAGACACACAACGCTCCTCCTAAGGTTACCGATCACAGATGTCTCCCAGTGGTGTCTAGGTTGGTTGATGGGAAGAGCAGCATGCTGTTTTACATATATACCGTTTTACACACACCAACATTCCATTGGTGATGGTAATTCTTATCCTCAGTGACACAAACAAATGAAAGCAAAGCCCAGGACCCCTGCCCTGATCAGTGTGTGTCAGCTAGTTCCCTCATAACCGGGATCCACAATCACAGATTCGTTGTGTACGATGGTAAACCAGAATGCAGAACTCGAGCATCCTGCCTTTTGAAGCTAAGCTGTCTTCTGAGCTAAGGACCAACAGCCCGGGCTGGGCAGCAGCAGAGCTTCCACACACTGCCCACTGAACTACAGTGGACATGGCTGCCTCTCTAGAGCTGGTTCTCTACTGACCTAGTTTGCCCTGCAGGGGACATTTGCCAACTCTGTGAGCTTTTGGTTGTCACAACTGCTGGGGGTAGTCTGTTGTTATCTGTTGTATAAAGGCCACTAAAATTCTGTGATTCAGAGGATGGATTCTTACAACAGAGAATTATTCAGTCCAAAATGTCAGTAGTGCCGAGGTTGAGAAAGAACAGGAAACCTAGAGCCCAGAGGACTCCTAACAGTACTTATAACATGTACCAGTGGGTTTGGGTGGAACCTGTAACACTTACAGATTCACAAGGAGGCAATGGTCACTGTGGTACATGGAGAAACTGAGTCAGAGAGACTATATCCTGACCAGAAAATAGCCACTTAACAGCCTTCCTGCCAGGTCTGTGTTGATGGTGGAGACCAGTCCTTGAGCCAGCGTGGAGTGTTGTTAAACCTTCAAACCTCCCTGAAGGTGCCTGGCTCTGGTGCTAAGTGAGGCTTATAGTTCTTTCTTCATTATAGAACTGTTTACAGTGTGACTGTAAATTCATTACTTTCTAATCCCCAAGTGTGCAGAGGCTATGCACGATTTAGGTGTGTTCATGCCGTTTAGCTGTTGGGGAATGAACATTTAATCATTGTATGCTGCAGTGAGCAGGAGGATTTAGTGAATTGTGTTAACACAAACATACCACTCCATGTTATTATATTATTATATTATATTTGGGATGTTACTTTTACTTATGGTTATTCCATTTTTAATTTTTTAATTAAATTTTTAGTTTTTTTTTTAATTACTGTACTGGTTTTCAGGCTCATGCTTCATAAAGCTTTTATAAGTTTATTTATGTGGATTGGTCTCTCAATTCCTGACTGCCTTTGGGACAATGATGAGATTTGGGAATATCCAGTGTTCACGCATGTGTGCATGTGTGCAATGTATGTTGTGTACATATGAGACGCTGCTGCTCAGCGGGCCACCTTGCTAAGTGGAGCTGGCCAGGCTGGAACACCCTCACAGCTCTGTGCCCTCGCTTTCAGCCCTCACACTGGCAATCGAGGGTGGCTCAGAAAGGCTGAGGTGCCAGCTCTTGCATTTGTTTGCTTTCACGTCTCCTCCTGGCCCTTCCCCATTCTCCTCCACATCACAGCGAGGCTGACCTTTCAGGAAAGTCTGTTCCTCTGTGTATTAGTTACTCGTTTTGTTCTGTGACAGAGAACCTGCAAGAAGCCACTTAAGGGGAGGAAGGAAGCATTGTGACTTAAGGTTTAAGTAGATACTGTCCATCATGGGGGGTGAGTCATAGCATCTGGAGCTCTATTGGAGACAGTGAGAACTTACAGCATAGCTTGTTTTGTCCCAACAAACTGAAGAGCAGAGAAAGGACTTAAGTGGAAGCAGGTAGGAACCACTGAGGGCCACCTCCTAGCAGACTGTTTCCTCCATCTGGGTTCCACTTCATAAAGGTTTCACAGCTCCAAACAGCGCCACCATCTGGAGACTAACCGTTTGAGCACACGAGCCTGTGGAGGACATCTTATGTGGAAACCCTGACCGTCAGGTTCACGTACCAGTTGGATTCTGTTCAGGTTTGGCCTGGGGATATTCTGGCAGGAAATTGGAAGGTGGACAGAAAAGAGAAGCCAGGGCGTTTCTTCTCATCTCTGGTGTTGGACAATGTTCCTGATGGTCACATCTTTCCTCCACATTTCTTGGTAGATCCAGGTTCTGTGAGGCCTGCAGCTCATACCTTCTCAGAACTTGACTTAACATGATGAAGAAGATGAAACGATATGTATACAACTAGCAACAGGATCTGAGAAGGAACCTGTAAAGCCGGGGCACCCTGAAGCTTAAACTCCAAGGCAAATCAACCACCGCTAAGCTTCTCGCTGCCACAGGGTGACCCAGTTTTTCTCCTTTTCTCCTCCTATTTCCTCTCTGCTGGGAAGGGTCAGCAGTTCCTTGTCTTTTGCCTGCCTTGCCACTACCTGCTGAAATGCTCCAGCCCCACTGTTACCTCTGGAATCAACTATTTGTATTGAATTGCTTCTATATTAAATAGACTGACTTCTTAATTTTCTGACTAGCTATCAGAGAATAACAAGGTCAATCAGTGCCAAAATATTGAAGTAAATTTGTTATATGTCACCCATAACAGGAAGAGTTCTTGCTTGATGCGGAAAAAGAAGCAGTTAGGAACAGTTCAATAGAATGGGAAATTAAAGGTGGTTCATTCCTCCCTTAAGTATTTCAGCATGCTTGGGTGGATTTAACACAACTGCTCTGAAGAAGGTATTTTCCTTAAGGTAATCTGAGAAGAGCATTTCAATGTTAGAGAGTGAGGCTTGGTGAGCTTGGTGAGTGTGAATAGAAGATTTCATTCATTTCTTTGAGTGTGTATTGAGCATTGACTATTGGTCATGCTGGTAGGCACTCAGCCACTAAGACATAGTCATAGCTACTAAGGAAATTATGATCCTGCAGGAAAGGCACGTTCTCATGAGATGGCAAAGAAGCACGGAAGGCTGTGCCAAGGAGGAGCTGGTATGGAGGCAGTGTGGGGTTTTGATCGAAGGTCATATGCTCAATGTTTTAGAAAGGTAGTAGTGAGAAGGAGGATGACCAGGGAGGAGGAGAGAGCAGGGAGAGTGCTTACAGAGTGAGGGCCAGAGTCCAGCCAAGAGGAGAAAAGGCCCGGGGCTGTCGGGATGGGATGATATAGAAGGAAGAGTCAAGAGAACCTTGGATCTAATATGAGGAGAGGGGGTCTAGTCACAGTCCCTAGATTCCCAAGGGGTTAGGGGGCATCTGTGGCATTTCTCAGGAAGAGGATTACAGAAAGAAAAGAGACCCTAGGAAGGAAAGTCCAGAAAGCCCACGCCCATAGGTGGACAAATGAAGAGGAATGAAGTTGGAGAATGGGGATCCAGGAGAGAAGGCAGCTTTGTAGGAGTGGAGGATGTTTGAATTAGATAACACTGAAGTGTGGACAGGTTGGATGAGAACTCACCGGGTTTGCAAAGGTCACTTGTGCCTCTTAGGGACCATTGTCTCAGTCGCACGGGGAAGACGTAAAGGTCTTTTCAGAGCTCAAAGCTGACTCTCGGGTAAGAAGCAGTCATGGATGGGTGTGGGGTACTCTGGGCAACATAGAAAGAAGGAGCTGGTGTCCATATAGGGGCTGAGGATTTTTCTGGAATGCTTGCAGTGGAGAGGATGTGAGTCAGAAGATGGCTAAGACAGTGGCTAGCTTGGATGAAGCAAGGTCTTCATCCATGGGACCCTTTGATTTCCATGCAAGTGCTTTGGGGTGGGGCCTCTCAATTCTTATATAACCACGAGTGCCAGTAAATCTGCCACCGAGAGGGTGCTAACTGAGGAAATTGCTGGTGAAGCTAACCACTCTGATTCTGAAACCTGTGCTCAGAGCCCAGTGCCACGGGGACACGGGTGCCACCTGGGAATGATTTACCTTCTGAGTGAGATAGGGAGTGGAAAAGTTGTGTATGTGTTTAAAATAGATATGGTTGTACCATAACACTTCTTGCTGAGAGAGAGAGAGAGAGAGAGAGAGAGAGAGAGAGAGAGAAGGAGAGATTGATTATCAAAGAAGCTTCAGGCCTCCTCAGTTCTGATCTGGAGCTGGGCAAAAGGCCAGCGCAGCTTGTCATACCAGGTTCTGTGGGAATGTGCCCAGGGCTGCTGAGAACACACAGCTCTGATCGGTGTGTACAGGCTTGTTTGACTTGAGCTGGTTCTTGCTTTCCATCAAAGGGACACCTGAAGCTCCCCTGTAGGTAGTAACTCCAGCTCCGTCCCCATTGCTCTTGTTTGTTTTGGTTACTGGTACTCAGTGGAGGGAGCCTCCGTCTTGGTGAATGGATCCTTTCTGATTGCTGAGAGCATTCTTGGCAGAAGAAAGCTTTTCCGTTTCAGTGGTGGTGGCTACCCCCATGGAAGACCTGCTCTGGGCCTCAGGCTCTGCCAGGGACCTGTGTGCTTCTGACTTCCAAGTGCACTGGCCTGATGACTGCCACCTCATATGTGGGGACACTGCGGCTCTGTGAGGGTCACCAAACTGTCCAGAGTCACAGAATTCTGGAGTTTTTGTTGTGTCTTTCTCTTACTACCTGCCTCTGACTCATCACTGTGACCCAGTTCACCAACATTCGTCCATGTATCCAGTGCCAAACACCCTGCATATTAGCCCACATGCCCCATTATGGGGCCTCATGACTTAATCTTCTATTGTTCTTTTTAGACTAGAAGCTGCACATAAAAGCAGCAATAAAACGCTTCACAATTCACCTCCTAGCCTTTGGTCTCTTCTCAGCCCATTTGCTTCCCAGTGCCCTAGAGGCAACGCTCGGAAGGTGAATCTGACTACTTCTGTATTTCAGAGCTCTCAGTGGCTCGCCATAGCTGCTGGACAGAGGCCAGACTTCTTCCGTTGGCACACAGAGCATTCCCTTCGTGCCTTGGCTCCAGCTCGCTCCCTGAGCATCGCCTTCACCATCCCTGCCTTCACACCACTGACGCTTTGGAGCAAGACACTGAACAGCTTCCTGTGCTCCTTGGCCCGTCTTTGCTTATGACATCCCTTTGACCTGGCTTTCCTTAATCCACTTCCTTATTTGGTGAACTCAAAGAGTACCTTCTCTGTGATATTATCTCCAGGCTTCCTAGGTGGAATCGGTTCTGGAACGTTCCATGTGGAATTTTCCTTGGTTATCTTTCTGACTCTCACGAAGCTGATGGGCAAAAGTGTCAAAGTCTACACACCTTGCTATACTGGAAGGCAGCTCAGTGTGCAGCTGGCATCAGTCAGTGGGCTTTTACTGAGATTTTTCATTTTCAGGGGGTTCCATAGAGTTTAGTGACATGGGCTGGTTGGTCCCATGGTGGTCAGGTTCTCATCACAGTGTTCAGACTGAAACTATCTGGAGACAGCCGGGTTAAGGGGAGGAGTCTGTGTTACTCTGGAGCTGGGCTAGGCTCAACTCATACACCAAGAAGAATAATGCCTTTTCTGTTTCTCTTCTAACTCCCAAGCTGCCTGATGGGCTGGTGAGACAGTCCTACACGAGGAACATTTTGTGGTTCTGCAAAGAAAGAGAGCAGAGAGTAGATACTTAATGCTATAACTTTGATTAGAGCCTCTTGTAGTTTAGAAGCGATTTCTGTCCTCATGGGGTAGGGCCCGGTATCAGCATCTCCTGCCTCCCCCCACCAATGTTGCTATGGCGTTTGCACACACATTCTACTAATCTCTCTCTGCATTTCGAGTAGCTACTTCCAAAACCTGCGTTATATTACGAAGCTCTATCTCTATGGGATGGAGAGTATTGCTACTTGCAGTTTCAGGATGAGGGAACTGGGGTCCAATTTTATTTTCCATGACCATATCCTGTATGCATGCAATATTTAATCAAGGTCTCATTCTACAGCCCTGGCCGCCCCCAAATGATCTTTCATGTCTGGTTTTTATCTTATGCTTCTAAAATAGAGCATCCTTCAGGTTTCCATAGACAACACTAACTTTAATAGATGTCATCCATTCAGTACGTTGCCATGGTTAACATGTCCAGAGGGAAAGCAGTCGTCTTCCTCATTCTTTACGTCCCTCTGATTCTCGCATAGGGCCTGTGTACCTGTCTGTTTCACAGAAGTGAGCTGTGAGATTGGGGGTGCGACAGCTCCTCTTGGCTTCTGTTTATAAGAGTCAGTGCTAATAAATTCTACATGGCCGATGCAGAGCTGATCCTTCCACAGACAGTCCAATTTTCTTCTTTGTCGGATTTTTAATATTTTTTCTTCAGAAATTAGATTCTCCAAAATGTAGGGTTTTCAGTCTTCTCATGCAGTCATTTTGACAACTAGTCTAAGAAGAGCAGGATCGGACTTCTGGTTCAGTGCCATGCAAAGTGCTGCCTTTACAAACACAAGCGCCTGGGCTGGATTACTAGAACCAATGTAAAAACCTGGGGATGTGTCATGCTAGTGTCTGTGTGTGTGTGTGTGTAAGTGTGTAATCTTGGTGCCGGGTAGGCAGAGACAGAAACATCCCTGGGGCTCTCTGACAAGCTGGTCTAGCCTCATTGGTGAGTTCAGGTCAATGTGTCTCAAAGGAGTGAATGGTATTCTTGAAGATGACACCAGAGGTTGTCGTGTGTCCTCCCCAGAATGCATACATGTTCATGAGTACCTGCATATACATATACATATACCTGCATATACATATACACACACATGTACGCGCACACACACACACACACACACACACACACTAAAGAGAACACAGCACATTTTTATAGTGAGTGAAACCTTCCAAAGAGGCACTGCTGTAGTTGGCTGTGTCATGCTGCCTCGTCTTCCTAGTTATTATACAAATCGAGCCAGTGGATGGTTACCTCTCAGCCACCCCACCATCTCTGGTGAGCTCTACTGTTTGTGGTCTTTGTGCACTATCAGACTTGTCAGCACGGCCCAACTTCCAGATCCCTGCGGTTTACGCCTTGCTTCACCTATTCTGGACATTGTACCTGTGAGGGCTCCATGACGTCATCTGGCCCAGTGATCCTTTACTTTCAGGGAAACACCTTAGTGAGGCCCCTGTAGGGGACAGTCTCCCCCAGTATGCATGGAATGGTAGAAGCAGAACCATCGCTAGCCTCCTCCTGAACCCAAACTAATTCAGATTGTCATTAATATCCACCCTTAATGAAATTTCACACAGTAAGCAAGCCAGCATCACTGTGCGGGGTCAGTTCACTTTCCAGAGCGCTCAGGCTAGAACTCTTCTGTGTGCCTAGCCTCGTCATTGGCATCATTTCTTGTATTTAATTCTATTGAAGAGAGCATGGGATCTCCTATAGGGCAAGGGGCTAGGAGTGTTTTACCTGGTCTCATAAACAGGCAGGTGCTTGAACTGTAGTCTTCCCTCTAACAGAGGGATGCAAACTCTCAATGTTCATTGCTATGTGAATTTGTTTAGCTGCCTGTCTCACACTGCTGAGCTGGTACCAATATCAGAACATATGAATTGATAAATAAACAAAAAAAGCTTTGTTTGCTATAAGCTACAGCCAGATGTGCGTACATATCATATGTCTTTCCAAAGAATACAACCTGAGCTTTAGTTACACAACTCACACGAGGTCTTGATAATACATTACCTGGAAAAGGAGCTCTTGGGTTTCAAAGCCGTGGCCAGAATGGGGTAGGTGGAACTATTTAATCAGAGCATGGGAAAGAGGTTTACAGAGGTAAAGCCAAATCCCAGGCTTTGACTTAAAGTCAAACAGATACGTATTTTATGATTCCACTAAAAGAAAAGAAAAAGGCAAAAGGAAGAGATTTGATTGACTTTTGTTTTTCATTATTTTTCCATTTTGCTCATTTCTGTATTTCTTGCTTCCAACTGTGAGGAGAGAGAGAGTGCCAAGCTCCCAGGCAAGTTAGGCCTCAGTCTGGAATTTACATCTGACCTAAGGCTGAAACTATGAAAACTCCACCAACTGGAAGAATCCACATCCCAGGCCTGTTGTGCATTCCATGAATTGAGGGGCACTTTCCTCAGACTTTAAAAGGCTATTAAATTGTTTTGTTTTTATCAAACTAAGTGTTTGGACATCTTCTAGTTCATTGGCAAGTCTTAAGATAGGGAGTCTGGCCGTGGAGGGGGAAGCGGGATGAGGTGGCGTGTGGAATGATATGACCATTTACCCGCATTACATTTTATATATCTGATTTCGTAGAATTTTCATAAAGTTAGGATGATTTGTTTTGCATGTGGGGAAATTGAGGACTGTTCGGTGTGAGTTTCCTTTGGGAACAGAAATGGAATAGCAATCTAGTTTTTGACTACCTTCCTTTTCTACTCCTTATTTCCTAGTTACCTATCAGGAGACACACACACAGATACAGACACACAGACACACACAGACACACACAGACACACAGACACACAGATACACACACAGACACACTCATAGGCACACACAGACACAGACACACACAGACACACAGACACACACACACACAAAACACCACACACAGACACAGACACACAGACACACATAACACACAGACACACACACAGATACACACACAGACACAGACACAGACACAGACACACATACACACACACACACACAAAACACCATACACAGACATAGACACACACACACACACATGCACACACACACACACACACACACACACACACACACACACACCACACAGAGTGGTACCATCTTTCTTTCTGTGCTGTTGACAACAGTCCTAAGTTCTGGTTCATTTGTTTTACTTTAATGCCTTAAAGAGACAATAATTAATATGGTTCCCTAAGACAGAAGTTTGGTCAAGGCATGAAATCCTCAACTATACTGAAATGCTAGACTGGGTCAGGATGCTGCCTTTATGTCCCCATGGTGAAATGACTCCTAATGGCATCATGGCTTTCCTTTGAGGCCATGATATCAGATATTCTGTATCTACCATAAACTAGGCAGGTTGATGTAGGCAGTTTGTAGTTAGGGGACCAGGATTTAAACCCTGTCCTTGGGCCAGTGAGATTGTTCAGGGGGCACAAGTGATCCCTGAGCAGTCCTGATGACCTGTTTAATCCTTGGAACCTATGATGAAAGGAGAGAATTGACTCCTGAAAATTATTTTCTGACTTCTACCCATGCTGTGGCTCATGTGTGCCAATTCTCTGTCTGTCTACATACACATATAGACTAATGCTAATACTAATACTAATACTAGTTAATAAATTAAAAATTAAATCTCATCTCTGTTTCTAAATCAATGACTTTGGGCCATTTTTCTTTGACTCCAAAGTAGAAGCAAAAATAAGCTTTGTAATGCTAAGAGAATTCTTATACTGTTACCAAATAAAAAAGTCTTCTAATGGCTTCTTTTGGGAAAATAGGAAGGTAGGGAATAAGAAATTGTTTACTTACAACCCCATTAGAAAGGTCATACAAGGGGAGCCTACTAACCTTCCCTCTCCTAAGCTGTAGTTCCCAAATATAAATACAGCTACTTTTCTCTGCTTACATTCTTCGTTGTCTCTCCATTGCCCTCAGTATAAAGTTTGTATTAGTTACTTTCTTGTAACTGTGATACATTTCCATGTCCAAAAGCAACTTGAGGAGGAAAAGGTTTATTTGGCTTCTACTTCCATGTCACAATCCATCATTGAGGAAAGCCAGGGCAGGAATTCAAGGCAGGAACCATAGAGGAACTTCTTGCCAGCCTATTCTCTAGCTTTCTTATCAGGACCATCTTCCCGGGGAATGTAGCCACTCACCCTCTGCTGGGCTCTCCTGCATGTCTTCACAGACATTCCCACAGACCAACCTGATCTAAGAATTCCTCAACTGAGACATCTCCTCTCAGATGACCGTAGGCTGTGTCAAGTTGGCAACTAAGGCTAACCAGAGCAAATCCAGGCTCCCCAGTACCTCATCTGAAGATAGAACAGTGGAGAAAAAGACCCACATTTTTATACCTTGAATATGACTGATGACAGAGCATGATGACATTTGCCAAGAGGGAGCCACTGCTCCTCGAATCATGTTAATTGCATATTAACCTTATGCTATCTCGTTCATCGATGACACAACCATTCTTGCCTTGTTCTTTTATTTTTTAGGTTTGTTTGCACTTTTCCTTCTTCATTTACTGTTTATCATCCATCTATCTACCCAGCCATCCCTCCATTCCTTCATCCTTCCATCCCTCCAACCACTTATTAACACCTTCACTGTCTTTCTCATGTCTACTAGTTACTTACTGTTTCTATTCCTTTTTGAGTCCTCTATGGTTTGCCTCCCTATTTTTATTACTGCTTTGGATTTTCTCCTCAGAGGCTCACTGATAGGTAACTAGATTGGAATTTGGGTCAGCAGTAGTTACTCTGTGAGATCACCCGGCCTAGATCTGTCCTTTTTGCATATAAAGGTTCCACTAAATATTGACAGTGGCCAGGAATGGAAGGTGAACGAGCTGGGTGTGTTGGTTTAGTTATATGACACGGAGAAGTCTTTACCCAGAGATTGTTTTTTTTTTTTTTTTTTCTTCCTCTAAACTTGAGAGCATGGGCTAGATCAGCATTTACCAAACGGGTTTTCTGCTATGCCTTCTCTGAGATTTCTAGACATGTACCACAAAAGGAGTTCTTACCAAAAGAATTTAAGAAACATTGGCTAACTAAAAGGAAACAGAGGTGTGTATGACATATCATCTCAAGGCTTCCAATATGGTATTCATCAACACACTCTATCTCATTAAGAGGTGAATAGAGTGTAAAGCTCTGGGGTCTTAATAATGATCATTCTAAATGTTGTTGTGTTTCCATTGCTATAGTCCTTATACACTTTAAGACTTGGTCCTTATACATCTGTAAGTAATGAGCATAATAAAAATGCAGTATAGAGAATAAGTGACATTACTAAATCATTTAATGTCTCTTTTTTGTCATACTAGGGACCAAACCCAGGGATTCACATATGTTTTGCATATTTGCATATGCGAATTTCTTTAGTATATAATTTAGCACACTGAAAACTGCTGGTGGCAATGGGAAGGGAAACTCAATAGCACTTTAGAACTTTGTGACAGAATGGAGGGGCTCACTAAGTCTCTGCTCTCCTCTCCCCACCACTCAGCTCTTAGAAATTACAAGACAGTCACACTGTAGAGCCTCCTCTTTCTAAAGGCAAGTCGCTTGACTGCCCAGGCTCCTCATCTGCAGACTGGCTAGTGGGCACCCAGAGGGTCTTTCTAGCTTGAAAGGTTAGTGACTTGGAATCCTGTCTGATTTCTCACCAAAACAGGCCAGACCTTGAATGCTTGTGGGAATTAATCATGCCACCGGGGGTAACTGAATCAATATTTGTTTTCATTAGATCACTGTTAATTAGGTAAGGTTCTCCTTGACCCTGACTGATTGGGTGCAGGCAGGGACTTGTACTGAGAGAATGATTCCAAATGGAAATGCATGGCTCGAGCTGAGAGTATGAAGCCCTTGACTTTGGACTTTTAAAACTTGAGATATGTTTAGGACAGTCTGAAAGGATGTTACCCTCCTGAAAAAAGGTTGCTAAGCTGGCTTCTACATATTCATACCCCTACCATCATCTCCATCATCTGATTTTGATTAATACAGTGCGAATATATATAAATGAGGCTGGGGTATAGTTTAGATCTAGGGTGATTGCCTAGCATGAAAATGAACTTGGGTTTCAACCCCTAGCACCAGTAAGCTGAACTAAACTAGTAGAATCATTCATCAGTGCCTGAGAAGCTTCATAAATTCTCCTACAACATTAATCTATGCAATGACCAATTATAGATTAATTGTTCCTGACATAGGCACAGAGAACTTGAAGCCTAGAAAGCTAAGTAACTTACATGTGTTGTAGAAGTTTATTTTTAGTTATGTATAAAATAATTGTCTTGTGTATTGTTGGGCAAAGGGCTGCCTAGGCCTTTCCATTTTGCATTGTCTGCAGGTATTGGATTAGTGTGTGAAATGTTTAATTGCTGATGATCTGCATGTGCTGTCTATCAGTAGAACACCTGAGGAGTTCTGAATCATAAAAAACACCGAGCTCAGACACTCAGGGTTCCACTGTCTAGTATGGTGCTTGCCATGATTGTGGTTCCCTCTGCTGAGGTCTTGCAGAGTTAACACCTATGAAAACTGCCTCCTTGTCATCCTTGGTTAGGTGCCACAGCAGCCTGACTACTACAAATGGTGCCTGCAATGTGGGGCACTGACATCACATCAACCACATCCAATGTGGAGACAAGGAAGAACGAGAAACTCCAGACTTCACAGAGTCCATTTTGTTTTGTTTTGTTTTCTGAAAACCTGTCTAGATACTAGTGAAGTGAGGCATTCCTGTGAGACACATCTGCTGTTTTGATGAGACCTCCAACCCATAAGGAAACCTTTCTTATAGATAATGTTACTAGTTGTTTCTCCTGCAAATCAGACTCTATCTGAAAATCTGGAAAGTGTTTCCTCAGGATCAGTACACAGAAGCTATCTCCCAGAACTGGCTGAGATTGTACCTCATGATAGTAGCCAAATTTGGTACTGTAAGAGTCATCCAGGTGGTACTAGTTTTGAATAAGGGATCATGAAGAGCAAATGAGGCTTGGCACTATGAGAGGCCAGGAGAGGCCATTGGTGAAGGTACAGCCTCAGTGGCAGTTGAAGGCCCAGAATGAAGGGGTCATGAGAGAAGTTTAGGCTTGGCACCATGAAGAGAGCCCAGGAGAGGCTATTGGTGAAAGTGCAGCCCAGTTGCAGCAAGGCAATACCCCAGCATTCTGAAGATGCCAGTATCAAGGTATGACACCAAGAACAGCAGCAGCAGTATGGTGAAGTTAGCTAGAGCCTGAAGGACAAGCTGTATGTACTGTAGATAGCAGAGTCAGAGACTCAAGCCCTTTGGAGGAGCCCAGAAGATTGTGAATGAATTCCAGATAATTAGACATTGATAATGTTTTTCTGCATCCAAAGGCATTGTGAAAATCTTAATAGATGTTTGGTTTCACTTGGTCCTGTGCATTAGCAACCCTTCTGATTGCTCCTCTTATAAATAGTTTTGCTGGTGTAGTGTTAAATTGTGTTGTGGAGATAAAAGCAATTTTTTGGTTGGCTTATACAGAAAAGGGGAGTTGTTGTAGAAGTTTATTTTTAGTTGTGTTTAAAATAATTGTTCTGTGTACTGTTGGGTGAGGGGCTTCCTAGGCCTTGGCATTTTGTATTGTTTGCAGGTGCTGAATTAATGTGGGGGATGTTTGATTGCTTGTGATCTGTACTTGCTTCAGTAGAACACCTGAATCCTGAATCAATAAAAGACTTGAGCTCAGATGCTCAGGGTTCCACTGTCCAGTATGGTGCTAGTAACGACAGTGGTTTACTCTGCTAAGGTCTGGCATGGTTTGCAACTATGAGAATGCCTCCTTGTTCTCCTTTCTGAGCCACTACAGCAGCATACTACTACATGCATGTGGATTCAGACTCAGGCTGTCTAATTTCAAACCAGTGATGTTCAAGAGGTAAATATTTAATAGCCACTTTTGTAGGAGATAAAGTTGAATTGTATTGTTTGTTGATTCCTGTGTCTAAGCATTCCTGCAGTGATCATATTCTAACTATCAATGTAATATTACTTATTTTTTCCTTTTGTGTACAAGCATTTGTCTGCATGTGTGTTTTTGCATGCCTGGTGCTCACAGAGGCCAGAAGAAGGGATTGGATCCTCTGGAATTGGAATTACAGACAGTTGTTATTGAAAACAGAATTGGGAAGAGATGCAGACAGTCAGGTCTGTGGAACTGGTAGGATCACACTCCAACATGCTAGCGCAAAAACTGCTTTCTTCCCATTTGTCCTCCTCTATTTGTTTATATTTAGGGCTGAGAAAGAGTTTCCTGGTTCCTGTGTTTCTAGCTGGGCTTGTGGATACACACTATTAGCTTCACCCTTTCATTTGCAAAAATCTAGAATGTTCTGTTATTAATAATATAGGGCTGAAGGTGCCAAAATAGTGCCTTGGATCCCTAATATCTAGAGTCTAAACAAGACACGATGGTGATGATGGTGACAATGATGATGATGATGATGATGATGATGAGATAGTGGTAGTGATGATGATGATGATGATGATGATGAGATGCAGTATCTTCAGTGGTAATAAAAACAGTAACTTTTTTTGAGAATCCAGTATGTATCAGATATTGATCTGAGCATCCAGAGAAGCATAGAATAGAATAGCTAACAGCTTGGGCTCCAGCCTGAGATTAAATCCAATTCTGCTTGTGCTTGTTAGCAAGCAGATTTCTTTATATAGGGGAGCAATAGCACCCACCTAATAGAGTTGGTGTGATCCTTTGCTTAGGATGGAATATTAGATGAGATTGTGGATATAGATACAGAAACAGCATGCTCAGTAAGTGCTGGTTTCTATTATGCTACATTCCAGATCCCACATTATCCCCCCAAAACCTTTTGGGTGTTACTGTTCCTGATCTCATTTGTGAGGAAGCTGAGTAATGAGAGGTTGTGGAGGGAGCCCAAGGTCAACAATATGGAAGTGTGTGTGTGTGTGTGTGTGTGTGTGTGCGTGCAGGGGGGCAATGACTAGAACCCAGGTCACACAGCAGTTACACAAACCTTGCCTTGTAGGCCATAATGACTATAAAAAGAACCCTAAAGTAAGAATTTCACTTTGTGGTAAAATATTCATCCAGAGAAGAAGTCAGAATGGAGAACAGGTACCATAACGGACACTCCCTGCTTCTGCACATCTCCTCTGTGTGCCTTAGCGAAGATGCTCCTTCCTCTCATGCAGGGAGATGGGAGAGTCACTGACTAGCCCAAGACAACCAGACCTTCCTGGCTCAGGGAGGACTTTGCAGCCAGGAATTTATGGGATAATGCCAATACCTTCCCCAAATCTTCACTGGAGTTCATACATTTCCCACCAGCAAGACATTTGACACTCCCCTTTCTTTTTCTTTGCAAAACGGTTGCTGGGTTTACAGCAAAGTACACAGGCTAAGAATCAGCCTTATATCTGGGTCCTGGGTCCACTGAGTCCATCCTCTTCTCATTTACCAGTAGCTTTTAAAAAGCGAATGAGTGAGCCAGGCTGTGGGCTCTGATATCAGGGCTTGCTGGGAATCCAAACTCCTGTGTCTGACATTGTGGGGCGTTCCTTTCCCTTAGCTCTGTACAATGCATTCCTGAGTCATTTCATTATGGACAGGCTGTGGAGTGGAGCAGGGTTGCAGCTTTTCTCTTTGTATCAGCAAACAGTCCTTTGGATTCTGCCTGTAGAGCAGATGGGGTGACAGCTTACTGTTAGCCAGAGTCCACTTCGAGGACAGTCAAGCGCTTAGATGCAAGTCTGCTAATTTGCTAAGGACTGCAGAGTCAATATGCATCATCTGCTTCTGTTAGGTGATGATGAAAGCTTGGCTGAGGGTCTGCCACAACGAGACGTCCAGAGATGAGGCTCCATCTTCCACAGTGATATAATGTACACCTTTTACCAGCCAGGTCTTAATGAATCAGGCATCTCATAACCTTTACATGGTATTTAAACAGTAAAATAAAAGGCCTCACTACTTGCCAGATATCTTGTATGAGATTGGGACCCAGGGCCAGGTATCAGCATCATCTTCTTTGACTCCTATGCTCCAGTCTAGGAGTCAGCCGAGCGATGAATGAGCCAATAAAGTTAAATAAATGCTGTTGGTGGCATTGATGAAATGATAACTGGAGTTGAGCAACAGAGACAGAACTAGGTCACGGTGCCCTTCCGCTCCTACCCATCAAGTCGAAGATTAGAAGGATCTTTCAGCTGTGGAGTCCTGAGTCCCACCACAGTGCCTTTACTAGGCGTTCAATAAACGAAAGCGGAAAGACTTAAGAGGTGCTTGGCGGGTTTGACCATCACTTCTACCCCCTGTTAGGGAACATAATTGATCAACAATAAATGGAGCTTAGCGAAGAGTCAACACACCATGGCCAGAGGACAGAGTCCATCTGTTTTTGTAAACAAAAAAGGGTCAGAACACAGGCACGTCCCTTTGTTTACGTACTGCGGATGCCTGTTTTCGTGTTACAATGTCAGAGTTGAATAGCTTTCGTAGAGACCATGTGGCTCCTAAAACCTAAAATATTTACTATCTGGACCTTCATAGAAGAGGTTTGCTGACCTGTGGTGGAGCAAGTCCAACTGGCATTGTCATTTGTGGGAAATCAGAGCCAGGGTTTTTGAACTCTCTGAGCCCAGTTTTCTCAACTCTAAGTGTGGAGAAGCCAATTGTCACGCTATGGATCAAAGGACCTCTCATCCCACATTTAGATGTGGCTTTTAAGTGACAAATACCCCTAAAGCACACAATACAATCCCATATAAACTTCAAGTTTCCCTCCTCTTTATGATCGCTAGATCGGCCTCCTCTGTTGTCAATTAAATACTCATCGGTGCTCAGTGAAGTGAAATCAGCTGCTCGGCATCTCTTCTTTCTTGCGTCGTTCCCATTCATTTAAAAGACGGCGTTGCATCTGCTGTCACCCCATCCTCACTGGGCTCACGGAACCATGTGGGGAGGTCAACACGGTCTTATTTAAAGTGTGTGAATACAGGACAGTAACGCTTTGGTGTCAACCTGGCTTTTTCTGAAACCTTTATAGTCAAGAGATTGCTTTTGTTTACCCACGTGCCATGGGGAACCCAATGACTCGAGACTCTCTCCGTTTGTGGGAGAAGCCTCTTGAGAGGTACAGCCTCGTGGGAATGGACTTGGTCATCTAGGAGCAGTACTGAATGGTGGCCCACAGAGCGCGTGGTTCATTGCAAGGCTTTGGTTTTGAGAAGTGTAGAATTATGCAGAATGATTTTCTGAGTGTGCTAAATATACACGAGGACCGACAGGTGCACACACTTGGTGCACTCCTACCACCAGCCCGTCTTCATAACTTTGGGAAGACATTGCTAATCAATCCCTGTAGCTCTTGTAATCTGAGCTTGGCTGTGGCATAATAATCCTCCCATGAGGATTTGGGGATATTTCAAGCTCTACTAATGTGGAAACAGACAATTCATTTGTCTTTTGTCATCTAGCATTTAGATCGCCCTTGGTCGATCATCCGCAACCTGGAATAGAATGGAGAGAGCCACGTTGGCAATATACTTTTACGTTAATCTGTACTGATGGTTTACCTGAGTTAAAGGGTTAAGGGACTGAGGAGATCGCTTATTTGATTAATCATAAGGACTTAAGTGTAAATATTGGAACACGGTAAGAAAAGAAAAACAAGCTGGGTATGGTGGCATATGCTTTTAGCTTCAGTGCTGGGGAGGCAGAGCCAAGCAACTCTCTGGGGCTCTCTGGCCAGCCAGCCTAGTTTGCTTTGCAAGTTCTAGTTGAGGGTAGTGACTGGGGTGGGGAGGAAAGGGAGAGGAAGGGAGAGAACAAAGGTAAATTCCTAAGGAAGGATATCCGTGGTTGACTTCTGGCCTCCATGAACTTGTACACACATGTACACACACACACACACACACACACACACACACACACAGAGAAAGAGAGAGAGAGAGAGAGAGACAGAGAGAGACAGAGAGAGAGACAGAGGGATTCCACATAGGTCAATTAAAGACTGGAGAGCGTTTTGTTGGAGAATTCATTCAGAAGTACGTCTCCTATTGCATACAATGTAGTAACCAGACAATTATGCTTTGTTGTCTGTAAGCAAGTGTCTTCTGACCTGGAAATCACAGGACACATACAACTCACCATGGATCCTGTAAAGTGAAGTTCTAACCCACCAGGCAGTGTGGCCTACAAGTCTGCATGTCCAGTAATCCCGCAGATGTCGCCGATGCTGCTGCATTGACACAAACAAGCCGGGGAAGACTCCTGAGCCAGACTTCAGGAATCAAAATCAAAATGCAAGCGCTGTTTTGGGAAAACAAATTTGAGTCTACAAAGAGATCTTTACTTATATAATAGTCAACAGAACTAACAGAGAGAAGGCGTTTCAAGGAGCTCAAACCTGAAGAGCACCTTTACAATGGCCCACACAGCAAAATACTTAACCTAATACTCGCCATGCTGGTAAGGACTGACCAACAGCCAAGGGTCTCATTGCTTTCTCTTGACCCTGCTTCACATCACACGGCAGCTCTGCTGTAATAACCTCTGGTGACCGTCTGCGTTACACAAAGATCCTGCAGAATTACTCACGTGGACGTGTAAAGTACGCTATGTGCCGGGCTCTTTAGAGACAGTCCCTCTCCCTTCTGGGGCTGTGACCAGCTTGTTCTCCATAAATGACATGTTTCATATTCCAGGTCCTGGAGAACAAAGAGTGCCTGGGTTTGGCAGCCACACTGGTGCAGCCTGGTACTGGTTGGAGGGTGTTATTGGAGGTGTTATTTACAGCAAAAGCTCTCTGTCCTCTTGTGGGCTTTTCTAATGCTAGACCATGGACCCAGGCACGCATCTGTGGCCCACCAGAAGATTCTGTTGCTGTTTCTATTTATGGAAAATATGATTACAGTAATGAAAAAACTTACATCGTGCTATCTTGGTGGCAAACTGTGTCCAGTTTTATAAAGCCATAGATACTGTTGAGATAGTTTCTTGTGGAAAATGGTTCATCTGACGAGCCAATGTCTTTCCAGATTATTCCATCGGTCATTAGAGCAAGGATACTTGACACAGAATCTAATGTTTTCTCAATGCCTGTCTGTTCTTTTAAATACTCTCTTCTTCTTTTTTTTTCTTGTTTTTTTTGTTTTTGTTTTTGCGAGACAGGGTTTCTCTGTTGTAGCTCTGACTGTCCTGGAACTCATTCTATAGACCAGTCTGACCTTGAACTCACAGAGATCTGCCTGTCTCTGCCTCCTGAGTGCTGAGATTAAAGGCGTGTAATACTTCTGATTCACAGGTCACATGCAATTACACTCCTCCATTCTTTGTCATATAATGACTGTTGGGGATAAGGCAAATTATTGCAATGACGGAGACAGCTTCAGAAGTAAAATACCACATTTTTTAAGGGAAATTTACAGCCAAATCGCCTACTTTTCTAACTTCTCCATGTCTCCCGATTTCCTATAACCCTCTATGCTGAGAATCCACATCGACCTCTGTGAAGATATAATAAGTGCATTTGAGTGTGATGGATTTTGTGCAGACGATAGTTCACATTTGTATGACTTTTCACCTTAGCAAAGGAGGCATGCATTTATAATAGCTGAATATAAAAAAGTGGTATACAGCTTCAGCATCTTTACAAAAGAAACAGCCTTCTCCTGACTGACCCAGTCTTTGTTCTTCTTCCTTTCCCCATGGCTACATTCTCTTCCTCTCAGGGATTCTTCCCTAGATTAGTGTACTGCAGAGGGCAGTGAACCTTAGTCATTCGTTCAACTGGTGTGTATTAAAGCTGATGTACCAGACACCGTTCTAAGCAGTGGAGAAAGCTGCAAAGAAAAGCTGGCCATGGCATTATTTTCTTTAATAAAGTGTTTAATTTATTAGGAGGATGTAGGTACCAAACAAGTCTCGGATGCCATGAAGAGAAGCCCATAGAGCTATGTGTAGCTGTGTGTCTGGTAGAGATGCAGGTCATTGGCTCATATGGAATAAAAGGCATGACTTTATCCCAATAAATCACTTAGTGTTTAGAACGTGGATACATGAACTCGTAAGCCAAACACCTCTTTTGGAACTCTTCACCTCTCTCTCTGAGGCTTGATAAGATGTCATCTTTCTATGGAAGGCGTCATTCGGTAGGGTCTCTTCTTATTTGGTATTCTCCCTACAATCTGAAGAAGCTGCTACTAAGTGTACTGTGGTTTTGAATGTAGGAGTGACCACATTCATCCAGCTTATCTCTGCTAAGACTCTTACCTCCTTTGTACCAATTTCCATGGGCTTTCCTAGCCAAGGATGCTTGCAGATATAACTGGCTGGCTGGCTGTTCTCTTCCTACAACTTAGCTCAAGAGAAACACAGTGAACAAAATTATTATTAATTTTTTTCTCTCCAAAACTTGGCATAAATTAAGAGCGAAAGTGATGAGGTTCTTGAATAGCATGATTTCCAAATGAGGTACTTTTTCCAGAGGCATTTTAATTACCTGGATACCTCTCTTTATCTTAGTTCCTTGCTCTGGAAACTGGGGCTTGCTTATTAATTAGCTCACATAATCAGGCTAATTTAGTAAAGTCTCAGTTGGCCACTGGCCTGGGATCTCATTCTATAGAGTCTCCTTCAAGTGGGTCATACCACCTTTCCACAGTTGAGCCTCTGAATATGTTTTTAAAGCAAGACCAATATTCAGTGAAAACAGATGTGTATTGCTCTCTCCATCATTCCAGGAATAGTAAGAACATCTTCAAGATTTGGAAAAAAACAAGTGATAAGGTTAAATTGTCCTTTTCAGTGTTGATGATCCCCTGGAGTTCTGGTGAAGAATTCCATTTTAAGAAAGAGGATCCTGTCTACATGGTCAAAGCTACCTATCATACAATATCTTTAACCAAACTCAGAAGAAGCAGAAAGACTAAAATCAGAAAGAAAGAGGAGAGGAAAGGCAATGGATAGTGGTGGGGAGTCAGGCATTGTGGTAGTTTGAATGAGAATGGCTCCCATAGGCTCTAGGTTTGAATGCTTGGTCACAGAGAGAGGCACTATTTGAAAGGGTTAGGAGGTGTGGCTTTGTTGGAGTAGGTGGGGCCTTGTTGGAGGAAGTATGTCACTGGAGGTGGGCTTTGAGGTTTTTAAAACTCCAAACCAGGCCCATTGTCTCTCTCTTCCAGCTGCCTATAGATCCAGATGTAGAACTCTCAGCTACTTCTCCAGCATCATGTTTGCTACTGTTCTGCCAGGCTTTCTGCCATGGTGATAATGGATTAAACCTCTGAAACTGTAAGCAAGCCCCAGTTAAATGCTTTCTTTCTAAGAGTTGCTATGGTCATGGTGTCTCTTCACAGCAATAGAACACTGACTCAGGCCACAAACAGGAGGGCAGAGAGGGTGAATTGAAAGTTGGATGAGGCTATAAACTCTCAATGGCTGCCCTAGGCAATGATGTGCTTTCTCCACAAGGTCACACCTCCTAAAGATTCCTCCAAACAACACCATGAACTGGGGAGCAAGTGTTCAAACATGTGAGCCTAAGGGAGACATTTCTCATTCAAACCACCACGGCCCTGTTTATATTTCAGACGATCCGGGGGACAAACTATATCTACATTTTTACAGACAGTGAAGGTAAGGATCAGAGGGTAAACTGGCATACAGCAGTAACTAGCAGGGGCAGGACACGAATTCAGGTTGTGGAATCCCTGCCCTCTGCTGCTTGTGAAGAGCATCACAATGGTCAGAGATCCTGAAGAACATCTCCTTTGGGTTTCCTAGAAGAGGCGCATTGTGACAAAACAAAGTTTTGATTCTGAGAACCCACCTGCATAACACCATCTCTGAGGCAGCCAGCCAGCCAGAAATGAAAATTGAATTTTTAAAAATCTAAACCATAATATTTAAGAGCATAGACTCCGAACTAGCTCTGAATTACTATCCTGAGTGATCTCGAGCAAATCATTTAATATCCCTGATTCATAGTTCTTCAGATATGAAATTGGGGTGGCAATCTGTTCCTCCTTCCTAAAGTTTCTTTTGAAATGAACATAGACATTTGGTAACAGTGCATTAGCAGTGTGGTGTGTGGTCAAATTACCACCACCATGACCCAGGTCTGGTTGTACACAGGGGTCAGAGGAAAGCCTTGGCTCTTGCAAAATTGTTGCACACATTTTAATGCTGACAGTGTCTCTTTTCTTTTTACTTCAGAGACTCAGAATAACTCAGTGCTTTAGGAATCAAACCCTTTTAAGTAATTTTAACCTGCTCAGCTTGGTACACCTCCTTGGAAGAAAATTCCCATATTTATATAGAATGACCAGTCCCTCTCCAATGTTGCAAAATATGCCAGGACATCTCTTCTTACCATTCCTTAAATTCTCTTAAAAACTCTGAGAGCTGTAGAGATGGTTCAGTGGGTAAATTCCTTTCTGTACAAACGTTAAGATCCCTAGCACTCATGCTAAACTCAGGTATGGCTATCTGTGTCTGCAACTCTAGCACTGGTCGGGCAGGGATGGAGGCAGAAGGATTGATAGGACTTGTAGACTGGCAAGTCTAGCTCAGAGAGTGAGCTGTACACTCAGTGAAAAAACTAGTTTCAAAAAAAATAATGTGGATAGCAATAGAGGAGCATCCATCTCCGGTCTCTGTACATGCATGTATGGGCAAGGTTACGCTCACTCACACACATGTAATATATTATGTATGTGTAACACACACATAAGGGGAGAGAGAGAGAGAGAGAGAGAGTTCGATTTACAATTTTTAAATTTCAATCTCCCTTGCCATTGTGCCCTAATGGGAGCATCTTTAGATTGGTGAGGAAGGCATTCACAGGCTCACCTCTCTACCATCTTTCATCTTTGTCTTCTCTCTCTCAAGGACTTTGGATTTCCTTTTGGATTTTCCACAGTTCCGCGGAAACTTCTCTTATTCTAGCCACAGGATTTTTCCAGAAATACTGGAGCAAAACCACCTTATTACTGGGGACTGTGTGGAGGCAGAGTAGAGAGTTCAGCAGCATCTTGTCCATGGTCATGTTTGGATCACACATCAAGCTTCCTTGAGTGACACTGTCTCCTGACTTTTCTATCGTGGAAGCAAAAGTATATTATTTCTTATATTAAAACTCAGCGATGGGAGACCCTGATGGATGTAAGCAGAGACGGGTATCCTGTGATGTTCAACAGGTCTACAGATTCATAATCTTTGGCATACTGATTGTTCCGAGTCCTGGTATCCAAGTCTGTAAATTAGGGATTAAATAAGATTATGGAGGTTAAAGCACTTTTAAAGCTATAAAGTCATTATAATTATTATAATTATATAATAACAGTATTAGTATGGTAATTAGCACAATATGTGGGAATCATAATGGATGATTCTGTTTCTTTGACACCAAAGCCTTGTATTGGCAGGAAATGGTAGAGCTTAAGCCGCAGGCCAGTTCCTTGACTGGGATTTGCTGTTTATCCTGGATGGTTTGGGTAGGTGACCAGGACCTGGGGATTTAATAGATAAGCTCTTTGTTAGTGTATCAAACACTGTGAATAGGTTTCTCCTCCTCCTCCTCTCCCTCTCCCTTTTCCTCCTCCTCTTCCTCCTTCTCTCTGTGTTATATGTCTGTGTTCATGTGTTTATGTACACCATGTACACATGTGTAGAGGACAGAGCTTGATTTTGTATGTTCCTCAGTCACTCGTGCATTCTTTTGTAAGTTTTTCAATTCGATTTTTCTTTGACAATTCCACACATGTTCATAATGTGTGGTTTCCTCTCACCACCCACGCTCTTTTATCTCTCTCTATCCTTGTCATCCCCCTCCTCACCACAGTCTCTTTCCCACACTCAAGTCTTGGTTTTGTTCTGTGATCCACTGATTTCAACCAGAAATGTCTGTGTGACCAGTAGTTTAGGATTTTGTTGATTTTTCACGGGTGCAACTTACCTGTCATAAATAGAAAACACCGTCTCTCATCAGACACCTTGGTCCTCTCGCTCTCAGAACCTTTCTGCCAGCTCTTCTTCAGTGTTCCCTGAACCTTGACTATAGGGGTTGTGTTGTGTCAATTAAGGCTGAGCACCACCA
Source organism: Cricetomys ansorgei (assembly GCA_026225945.1). NCBI lineage: Eukaryota > Metazoa > Chordata > Mammalia > Rodentia > Nesomyidae > Cricetomys > Cricetomys ansorgei. The sequence goes on from JAMJFZ010000182.1 coordinate 1,976,351, forward strand.
GGTTAACTGTTCTCTGCATTTTGTCTGTGGTTTTTGTAATGGTTTCTACAAGAAGTTTCTTTGATGACTGGTGAAAGCTACACTCATCTGTGGGTATAGAGATGAATATTTAGAATGTAGTTAGAAATTATACTGGGTTAGGAAAATAGCAGCAATAGGTTCTCCTCTAAGGCCCAATGAACAGGCAACTTACACGGTTACAGACATGGATTCTCTCCTACTGAGAGTAAGTCCAACTAGACGGCTGTTGGTTACCCCCAAGATATAAGCACCACTATTGCATGCTTGGGGATATCTTTCCATGCTCTTCATTGCTGTGGTTTGTAGGCTTTACAGCTGGGTAGGACTGATTTCATTTCTCCCTTGACACTGGCCATTTCTTTTTTTTTTTTTTTAACATGGGCGTTGTGTGGCACTTTACTGATTGAGCCATTTCCCCGGCCTGACAGATTTATTCTTGATCATACTATAGTGAATACATTAGTCATCAAGCTAATGATCTTTTGGTCTTTCCTTGAATTTCTCTGAATTCTGAGATCCTAAAGCACAGCTCTCTTTACAGAGAATTAAAGCAATTGATGATGGTATTGGCAAGGTTACAAAGCATCAAAATAGCTCAGCAACAGGACATCAAATATCTTTAATCCAGCAGCCAAGAAGAGGGATGAATGATCACTTTGTGCCCTTCTCTAATGAAAAAGATTGTCTTGGTATGTGAGGGTAAAGAAGGGGAGAATGACATACAGAGGAGCCATCATGTGCCCTACGCGGTAGCAGATGCTTTCCCGAGACACTTTAGCAAAACCGGTAACTGATTTGCTGTGTATAGCAAGGAACTCTCCAAACTACATGTAAGATTGGAAAGAGAAAGAGTTGTCAGGTAATGGTTTTATTTACTTAGTTTTAAACAAGCATGTCTGAAATACCTTCCATAATCCACACAGGGTAGAAGATCACCAGGCCTCCACCCAGAAGCCCTGGGTTCTGTTCGCCTGCCAGAGCCTCAGACTTTTCCCCCGGGAGGGAGGCATTACTCGGCACCACTGTATACTATGCGCCACTGCTGCCGTCTTCATGGATGGATACGGGGTTAGGACGAAGCAAATCTATGCAATCCAGTTTTGAATCTGAAATGTCCCTCACAGGCTCATGTGTTTCAGCATTCTGTCCTTATCTGGGGCACAGTTTGGGAAGGCTGTGGAATCTTTAAGGCACGAGGGTCTAGCTTCTGGACATATGACACCAGGGACAGGCCTTGAGGGTTACTGCCTGGTCCTACTTGCTGTTCTCTGCTTCCTGACCTGAGATGTGAATAGTCTTGTTATACTCGTCTGCTGCTGTGTCATTAGTGAAACTATGAGCCAAAATAAACCCTCCCTTCCCTTCAGTGGCTTCTCTCAGGTAATTTCTCATAGTGACAAGAATTTTGCTGATATGGCTCACATATACTAAGTACACTATTATATGATATTTGTTATCATTTCATTAATATCAGCAAATAGTAAATTTAATGACCTTTTAATCTAATTCATATTTCAATTGATAAGCCTCTGTTTGGAAATTCTGCATTTAAAATAATTCTTTGCTCTTTTGTTTATGATATGCAGAAGAAAGTTATTCCAGAAGAACAGAAAAAAATGTCACCTGTAGGACTCATACCTCTGAAATCCCTAGCCATCTCTGCTAAGGGGGGGACGTTCCTTATGTGAGCACACACAGTCTTATTCAGGTGTGATATCTTACGTGAAATATTATGACATATTTTGATACGTTAGATGAAAAGATACATATACTTACAGATGCAGAGATGTGTGCTTATCTCACCTATTTATAAAAATACACCACACACACAAGGTGCTGGGAAGTGAGAGAAACAGAACACAAGGCAATGATAGGATACGGAAAGGCAAGGCTTAGATCCTGCTGCTTGTCGAAAACCAATCCAGTTCAATCTGACGCTACGTTAAAGTCTTAGGAATGTGCTCGTAACCAGAGAGCCAAGACTTGTCACTCTTCTGTTGCAGATAAGTGCTATAGAAAAACAGAACGCAAGCCAGATGAATAATCTTAACTTTTCTAGGAGTCACACAAAAGAGATTAAGAATCAGTGAAACTAATTTGAATAATTTATTTATTCCAACATACTCAGATGTTATCATATTAGCATACGAACAACATAAAATGAACATCATTATTTTTCATTATCAACATCATCATCTTCTTCTTCATCATCATCATCATCATCATCATCATCATCATCATCATCATAATTGGAGCCAGAGTTTCTATTCTGTAGCCCAGGCTGACTCTTAGCTCATGATCCTCTTGCTGAGGCATCCTCTGTGCTGAGATTTCAGGCATGTGCCTCAGACCCACGTTCACACATGGGCTCACATGTTTCCCTGTGACTTTGAACCAGTGTACTGTCTTGCAGTGTTGACATGAAACTTCACCAGAAGGTTCACCCTTCCCAACATCTACCAATAGCACATAATCCATATGTATGAGGTCTCATGCAACTTTTTAAGGTGAAGGTGGAGGGTAGGACATGAGAAAGGCTGAAACATTTGCAACTGGAAATCCTGGATGGCTGTGATCTCCTCCAGGAGGAGTTGGGTGCAGAGGCAAGGATTGGACGGTTAGAAAGAGGGTGGCAGTGCTGAGCAGCAGAGCAGATGGAGGCTGACTGGGCTCCTCTGGATTAGCACCTCGTGGTTACTGTGTGTTGACTCTAAACCTACAGCATCTATTTCTACAGGCTGACGTAGAATGTTAAACAATAGCCACATTGTTTAGTAGAGAGCCATTGGGGATGAGAAAACCACCCAAAACCATGTACCAGAAATAAAATAGTTAAAGAAAGACGTGATGTGTGTGTGTGTCTGTGTGTGTGTGTGTATGTGAGAGAGAGAGAGAGAGAGAGAGAGAGAGAGAGAGAGAGAGAGAGAGAGGAGATCATGATCTTTATCTTCAAATAAACCAGCTCTGTCTGGCATTAAAAGGCAGAACTAATGTGGAAAGTACTGGAAGGAAGAGTCCATCTCAACAAGAATAGAACTATTAAAAAACCAAAAATGTTTTGAAGATGGGTGGCTTGTAAGGCTGGGAGTCTTTCATCAGCTTAGCTATCCCTTTTCCACTGGGAAGGAGTTTGTGAATCCCTGAGGCTGGACATATAACACATTATTATAAACCATTTAACAGTCAGTGCAATGGTCACTTAACACAGAAGAGACTGGACCAGGTGAATTGTGGGACTGTCCAAATCTTCAACATCTGTAGCCCACACTTCCCCTCTTGGTGATTGTCTCTGAATTTACTGCTGCTGTCAGAGTATCACAGGCCGAGTGAACTGTAACAGTGGGTGCTTATTTGGGTCACAGGCCAGGACATCCAATCAGGGGATATTTAGCTGGTGAGGTCCTTCCTCAGTCTCATAGAGGAAGGGCACATGGGCACTTGGGAATAGAGAATGGGTATGAGAAAGTGAGCATGCAGCAAATCCATTCTTGAGAAACTAACACACTCCCTCGATAAAGGCTTTAATCTCTTCTTACAATGGTAATTACATTGCAACCTGCATTTTGGAGGTTCAAAGCCTAGCTGGATGATTGATTAATTACACCAATGGACTTTATGAGGTTCTTCAAGGATATGACACAGGAGAGCAGTGCTTTCTTGGCTCTGGCTATGAGAAGAAGGAATTGCCAAGAACCAAAGCAGATGCATCTTTGTCTCAATTGAACAGTTCAGTTCCAGCCATGGTGGCATTGGCTTCCCTCACAGCTTGATGGATCCTGGTTGCTAGAATACTGTCCCACGCTGGGCTTTACACAGCAGCCCCAGTTTTCTTCAGATTTTCCCCTTCCCTTGTTTTCTAGGTATAGAGTACTCCTTCTCACTGTCTCCTCCCAGACTCTATTTCTCAGATACATGGGCTCCTGAGGATCTGAGTAGTCCCTATCCCTCCTCTGGGTCCCTCACTCCTCTGTAGGGATCTCATCCATATTCTTGTTCCTTTTGATTGACACTGTTACAACTTTTCTGTCCAGATGAGTTGTCTTCTATCTGGTGTTCCAAAGGACCCAACGTGGTCTGCTGTGGAGTTGGATTGGTTTGTATTTTGTTCTCTTATGTTATTATTATTTTTTTGAAACTTAGCAGCACATGTCATTTTCCTTAAGGCCCTGAATTTTTGAATAGACCTCAGGTATTTGAGGCCTTATTCTTGGTCCTGAACTCTTGTTTTTCCTAAAACAACTCTGCTTTTTATCTGATTCATAATGTGAGATCTCACTTACGATTTGGCCCAAAGGAGATGCATTTAAGAATAAAAATCAAAAACCAATATATAGCAATTCTTACAAAAAATATTAGAATTTTTTAACACGAAAACCTAATCATGCCAGACTCAAATTTAAAACAGCTCTCTGAGTCCCTGTTGCCTAAAGGACACAGGTTGGCTTCAAGCTCACACAGGTGGGATCTTACGTCTCTTCTTTGTTTTCTCCTTGGCTCTGCCCCATCTACCAGTTTTCCCATGTCAGATCGGTTTTTTGAGCTCTCTGAGTGTAAGGACCACATCGGGCATTTAACCTCACAGTTTATCTCACGGGACTTTCTCTCTGTTGTCTTCTACCTGGCAACTTATCTTTTATGACTCGGTTTCAGAATCACCTGTACCCGGAAGCTTCCTTGATTACACAAGAGGAAATGACTGGTCCTATCGTTTGATCCTGGTCCGTATCTCTTATGCACATGCACCTGTTATGGTGAGTGCTCTGAATGCTTTCCTTGTCCCCTTCCCTCTTCCCACTGTGAGTGGGAAACACAGCTGTCTTGGCTGTATCTGTTTCCCCAGTGACCATCAGAGGCTTTGTCTTGTGATAGGTGCCCCAAGAGTGCCAACTGAAGGAGATTTGAACTTAAGGCTTAATTGTGGGCTGCGCAAATGGGCTAGGACAGAGCCTCTTTGTAGAAGTATGGAGGTGATGTCTTTCTATAATTGTTTCATTTTGAAAACAAAGCAGGTAGCCATCCAATGAACAATGTTGTGCAATGTCAACATTAGCTTACGCATTCACATTTTCATCTGTGAACCCAATGCATTCAAATCAGCTTCTATCTCATTTCTGGATTTGAACTTTGGATACACATTATCATTTTACAAGGAACAATGATAAAAAACATTGCTACCTATACTTGTCTCTGTGCATGTAACCTATCTTTATTTCCATTCTCTTGTGTATATTTACAAATCCCATAGGTTGGGCAGGGAAGGCACGGCTTGCACTTTATAGACACATGGAACCAATGTTCAGACATCACACGACTTGCCTAAATTCACCCAGCTGGGAGCTAATAGAGTCAGATTTTAAGTTTTCTTATTTCAAGGTCAGTCAATTGTTCATATCTATTTGAGGGTACCATGGCCACTTACAAAGTGCTCTTCTATTTACCTGAACATGAGAAATAGGTCAGTAGGGTCAGAGCAAATACCTCCATCAACTCACCTGTCTGATACTTGGTCATCTGAGGAACGGGGTTTTCCATTGTTTATCCGCTCCATTAAATGGCCTGAGGCTTTTCCATGTAAACCTGCCAAGACTCTGCAATGGTCATTGCATTTTGTTGACAAATAACAAAGATGATCCTTGTCTTGCTGTCATTTTTACACCCTCTGGGTTTGCCAAGGGAGCCCCACATGCCAGGAAGGGCTTTGTTGTGGTCTGTGACTCACTTGGTTCTCTCCTCCACCCCTCCCTGGGTGCAGGCTATTACAATCTGCCAGTTGCACAATTTCAGAACATCTCTGAGTGAATTGACAGAGGATGGGAAGGAAAAAAAAAAAAAAAGAAACAGATCATGAAATCAGCCACTGCTACAGGGAGCAAAAGGGAGCAAAAACTCTCCCATTGCAGGAGAGCTCTTTCAATCTCATCCGCAAATTGCTTCTATCGACACCCAGAGATGTACTGTAGGTGTTCACTGTCAGAAGGAAACTGTCTCCCCAGGTATTCCCACCCACAGGATCTTTACTGTACTATGGGACAGGGAAGACCAGTACGAGAGACACCTCTCCCACTTATTCAGAAGTAGCTCAGTTCTATGGCTGTGATGAGATTATCTCACACACTCAAGGTTGGCTCCTTCTCAATGGTACCTTGGAAGGTCATCTATTTTGAGGAGAGAGTGACTTTGTTAAGATAGCGGAAGGCTCCTATGAAAACTGAAATTTCAGGATAAAACAAGCACTTCGATTCCCCCACATAGAGTATATTTGTAACAAACCATCAAATATATAGCTGTGACTAGAGTTTATCTCAATTATTACTGTTAATTGCTACCCTGTCTTGCAAAGGACACTGATAAAATTCCTAGCCCAGAGAGGCAAAGGGAGTGAATGTCTGGTCTGGTGTGTGTCTTATTCTGTGATCCTGCTTCATGAATTCATTCTTGGCTGTGGGGAAGGGCCTGCCCTATGTTTGGAACCAGAGAAATGCATTAGACCCAGTCTGTGTTCTCAGTATGAGGAGAGACAGATCTAGGAGCAGACCACTGCAGCGCCCTGCGCCAAGTGCAGAAGTACCTAAAAGGTGCCTTAGGAGGACAGAGCAACCGCTCCTACTTTGGGGAATCAGGAAAGCTTCTTGGAGGTGTTTCGTATACAGAACCATTTTAGATTTGTACAAGCCATAAACCTAGAGCTTTATTCCTAGATTTTAAACTTGAGGATAGCCTTCCAGATTGTAAAAAGAAATACATATTGAGAAAAGGGGTGTTCATTTAAAAGGAGGCTTGTGTGACTTACATATTCCCTTTTCAATAGTTGGAACATTTGCTATTCTGCTTATAATCTTGTCCTGGGCCATCCTGGTCTTATGATTGACTGTGGTGTCTTCAGGCTGTACATTGTGTTATGTTCTTATGGGTGAATAAGACCCTTAGCCTCAAGGGATTACATTACTGGGGACTCTGGAATTGACCACTGAAGTAATGGGCACCCCAAGAGTAATGCCAGTATGCTGGAAATCACAGTAGCCTATGGTGTTATGTACTTTGGTATAGAGGAGAGATGTCCACTCTAAAGCAAGCAGGTTAGAAGAGTCTTACAAAGGCTTCACAGAGGCTGAGAGTCTAGAACCAGAAGTCCAGACCTGAAAGGATGACAACGTAGCACTTTGGAAATAGGATAGCATGTGGGGGCAGAGACCATGAGCTGAGGGAAGAAGGTAGGAGCTGGACCACAAAAAACCTTAGGGGCAGGCTGGTCCCAAGCAAGATATAAAAAGGTTTGAGTAGCAAGTGTCTCAGCTATTGGAATCTCCAGGCCATGAAGACTTTTTCAGTGATTCCTAGCAGTAGAGTGAGATGATGAGGGGTCTGAATTTAGGAAAATCTTTCTAGTAAGTGGAGAATAAATTAGAAGGGGTAAGTTTAGGTTTCTGACCCTCTGCTCAAAGTCTCTTCAAATGATTGTAGGTAACTCTTTATTAGATGTCTATTTCTCTAGCTCAGTGGTGTATCGTAATTTATTGGGAAATACTTTTAAAATATCAAATGCCCATCAAGCCCCACACTGACGGAGACTCTCTGGAACTTGGATTATCTGATACTTTAATCCCAGGTGATTCTGTTGCACATTGAGGCCCAAGAATGCTTGTGAACAATTTCTACTTGCTATCACACATATTGATGTGAGCTATTTAGAGCTAATTTAGGTCAAATTTAGTTCATAGTTTCCCCTCCTTGTACACACATTCTTCACTCTTGGCTTCTTTGCATTGTCGGGTGGAGGGACATTACAAATGCCTTTGACTTTGCTGGGGTAGACTTCTAGGTGTGAGTGCTACGTGCAGTATATTCTTCCTGGCCCACAGTTCTTGCCTCGATGGTGACTTCCCATCTCCATATGCAAAGGTCTTGCTGGGCTACAGGGCATAACACTTACCTACTCGGTACCTGTTAGGGATTCTGCAATTTACCTGCATCATGCCCACCCAGAAATAGATTCTCTTAAAATTTTTTGTTGCCTTGTTTCTCAAAGGAGTGCTTGCTTTATGAGTTTACCGGGAATCCTTGTGTGCCAAAGACCATGGGAACGGTGGCAGACACCCTTCCACCCACCTGGGCAGGAGATGAGTAATACCTGTAGGAGAGTGTTCCTATTCAATCCTAACTGAGCTGGAACTTGCGGGAAAGGCTGTGTCCTTTTGGGTGATCCACAACCAGGGTGTTGTGAGCACGATTTCTTTCCTGTGGGCTCTGTGGTTCTCAGTAGAATACAAGTGAACCCTGGATTGTCTTTACTGTGGAATTTTCTACTAATGACACAAAGACATGCTGTACAGAGGGAGGGCCAAGGATCTAGAGTTTGGGAAAACAGGAAGAGGGCTGAAACCCTTTGTATACTGAAAACCTTGTGAATATTAGCAAGGCGCTAATCCGTGAAAGGAGTGAATGATTCAAAAGCATGTTCAGGAAACAGACTGACCCTGTAATACAGATGTCTGCTTTCACTTCCTGTCCTCAAGTCCAAGGCTGGCTCAGTATCTTCCGCGTGGCTGGAGTGAAGGAGGCCTCTTGAAGATCAGGATGCATCCAGAGGGCTTAACTGGGTAGCTGTGCAGTCTTCTTTAGGCCCAAGAGTCTAGAGCACACATCTGAGCACACATCAAGGGGTCTGAGACTCTGGACCTCTCTGTACCGGCATCACCGGAGCCCAAGGAGGTGCCAGCCTTTGGATTTGCCATGTGTCCCACATCCCTTCATCTTTCCTTTGTTCTGTTGATTCTACTTCTAACGGGGGAATGGGTCTATTCTTTGTTTTCATTTATTCAAAAATTTTTTTACAACTGTAAGTCAGTCAAAACAAGTACAGAAAATAGTGAAAAACTGGAAAGTGTGAAGAGGAAAATAAAAATGGCCAATTAGACCCGTAGTTCCTTTACTTAGATTTCTTTAGGTCTTTACAACTAAGTCAGGATTTATGTGCATATGTATACTCTTGCTTTAAAATGGGCCATAGCATACTTCTTTCTTACCATCCATTGTGTTTGAAACGGTTAAATATGTTTGTTTACCTAAGTTATGCGTAGTAGCTACAGAAAGAACATGAACAAAGGAAACCAAACAGATCAGACATTACCTGCTGTATAATCAAAGGGAGTCACGGTGTGCTCATTTCCGTTTTTCCATGTGAACGATATGAGCGTAGCTGTAATCACTCATGGGAAAAAGTCAAGGGCCACAGAAAAGTGTGAAGTAATGAGCCTCCCTGGCTCTTCTTGTGACCCACAATTCCAGTGTTTGAAAGGTTCTTTTTGAGGGGTGGGGGTGGGGCTGGGAGTATCATTTGAAGAGGTTTGTATGTATCAAAGCACATGATTGACATGGCTTTATGTCTTTTTTTATTCTCCCTAAGTGAGATCATATTTTTACTCTCTGTCTTGTCTTTTCCAATAAATATCTCAAAACCTTTCCCTTATCTGTGCATATAGATCTATTTCATTCTTTCTGATGCCTGCAGAGTCTCGTTACACCATAATTTGGTCACTTAACTAGCCTAAATATATTGAAATCAAATCTGTTTACTTTTGCTATTCCCACGTTGTAGCAATAAGTATATTTACTGTGCTTATAAATAGAAATATATATATATATATATATTACCATGTAAAATGTATTTACGTATTACTACATCAAATATATTTTTTCTACTACCCCATTATGGTAGTAAAAATCTTGTTACTAATATATTTCTCTACTCATAAAAAAAAAATCCTTTTTGGTTTGCTTTGAAAATCATGTTTCTTTTTTTGCACTTAGCTATATATGACCATTTTTTGTTAAATAAATAAATATACTTCCTGCATACATTTTAAATAATTACTTTGTAATTAGAAAGACTACAACTGGTTGAACAAATTTCCCATTGTAGAGCCTTTGAATGTGTTCTGTCTCACCATTTCCGTTCCTTCTATCATTTCCTTATCGTGGATATTGGGATAATATCCGTGTGGCTAAGTCTTTATGTCAATCTTTGATCGTTTACTCAAGTTAACTTTCCAGAAGTACATTTGCCAGTAAAGAACATTTTTAAGCTTAAACATCCAAATAGCCAGTTTTATTTGGAAAAACGTGTCTTTATACTTCCACCATCATTAGCCATGTGCAAAGCTTACCACTTTTCAACACATTAGAGTTTTATATTAGATAGGCAAAGTCTTCTACTTGGCAAGTTAGTACCTAGCGGTGATAAACAAAGTCATTGAACATTTGTTTTCCATGGCTTGGTCTTGCTTACTCACTCCCTCTGTCCATTTTGAAACACAGAGAGTTTATCTTACACAGGTTAGTTTGATGGCATGTGTAGGGCAGACATTTCATCCCAGGTGTCAGCTGCATTTTAACTTCGTGATGAGATGCTTAGAAACGCAAAACTGAAAAATAATTTCATCCTCCAGAGTTATCCTCTTCCCCTTTCCTTCCCCCTCCCCCTACCTGTCCCTTTCCCTTACTTCCCTCCCTTACTTTCCCTCCCTTATTCCCTCCTTCATTCCCTCCCTCTGTTCCCCTTCCTTCCCTTCCTTTCTTCTCCCTTCCTCCTTCCTTTTCTTTTTTTCTTTCTAGACAGGGGTCTTCCTACATGCCCCGGGCTGGAAACTCCTGGGCTTAAGCAATTCTCCTGCCTCAGCCTCCCACAGCATATTGGTCCACTCCAGGCATGCATCACATTCACGGTCATGATTTGAGTGCTGTACTTACCAGTGATGTCATCTCTCTAAGACCATGTACATATTAAGACAAGTTTTGCTCAGGCTTCTATCTCTAGCCAGTGTTTGCTTGTGTGCACAGAGCATGGGCCAGTCAAGAAGTACCATTTGTAGCTTTTCCCTGTGCTAATTTAGAAGGCTACTTGCTGTAAAATAGACACGGCTTTGATTTGGGGTTGGCTACTGCTCGCTTCTGACCACCCTACCTATTTCTGCACCACCCTCTCCCTTTTGCTGCCCAGTGGGGAACATCTCAATGTCTCACTGGACAAATCTTCATGTCAGTTTTCTTTTTTTGTCCATGTGTGAATCCAACAGAGAATATTATAATCAGGGAGTAGAAGCTACAGGAAGAAAAATTTGATGCATTTTAATAATCAATTTATGGAGAGATCTCAAACTTTAAAGAGTAAAATATGTGAGTCTGGGTGATTATCTGTGATGCGCAAGACCCGGAAGGAAACATCTGCGCCCAAGTGTCGCATTCTTCTTGAATAATTAAAAATATCAAAAACATTTGAAAAGAGAAATAGTGCCACTCTACAAATACATGTTCTATAATTTAAGTATTCCACCTAAGATCATTTCTCACATGGCTGGTGACACCTGTCCCTCATCTCAGGAAGCTCTGTGTCTCGTAGGGATTAATGAAGATTAATTACTTATGTGGCCTTCTGGCAGATTCCATGTGCTTAGTGTATAGCGGTGATCAAAGCCGGGCTGCTGAGTTTAGTAGGAAGTAATGTCTCCTTCTTTATGGCTTTTCATGGAGAGACTGAATGGTGACAACCAAGGGCCATCTCAGAGAAGACTTTCTGTATCCTGACGGTCCCCCTGGGGTTTAGTGACAGCAATTTCTGGATTCAGTGGCTCTGGAACGGGGCCCGGGACTCTGCCTTTTTAACGCACACATGTTACTTGCACGGCTGTTTGTGGACCAGATTTTCAGAAATGCTTCTTGGGGAGGTGGGGCGAGATCCAGGTGTTCAGGATGCGGTTGGACTGAACGAGGCAGGATCTGTTTCAGCCCCAGACCTTTGGAATCTGTCCGCACAAATCATTTACTATTCGGCCATCATAGACAGGTGGAGGTGGGACGTGTTTAAGAAACATTGGTATTTTACAGGTAATGCTTATACTACGAAATTTAAGAGACACAAAAAGAGTACTCAGTGAGAAAACAAAGCCCCCCCTTCTTCTCTAGCCACCCCCTTCCTTTATTTAGGCTATATTTACAATTACTAGGCTTTGGGGGTATATATTTTCTCCGGAGGTAACCTGCACATGTGTAATATACTTCTCTTCTTTATTTTTTTTATTGTATTTTTCATCTGAAACGTATCATAGAACCATTATATATTAGTAAATGTAAAGTTGTTGCAACAATTGAAATAATTTCACATTAACATATAATTTATACAGTTCTCTATTGGTCAATATTCTCTCCACAGTTTTGCTTGCACAATGTTGCCATGAAGACATCTGAACACATCTCACTTCAGACAAATGGAATCTGTTCCCAGGAGCAGAACTGCTGGATCAAAGGACATGGGTGTCTAACATTTTGACGGGTGGTGCTACCTTGCTCTACGTGACTGTTTTGGCAATCCGCAGTTCCGCCAGCCATGCATGGGGTGCTCTTTCCCCACACTCTGGCCCACACCATACTTGCAAGTGCTTTGATGTCTGCCCTCCGTGATAGGCGATGGTGTTTCACTGAGGTTTTAATTTGCACTTCCCATCATAGATGTGTCATTAAGGCAGTTAACCAATTGTTCCACACGCATTTCCATTTCTGTTCCAGGAGATGCCAACCCCTATCCTTCCCTGCAGATTGGCAGGTATCCTTTACAAAGAAGGAAATCCATCATTTGCCTGTCATGTGAGTTACAAGCATTTCCTGCGGATAGTTTTTATTTGGACTTAAAACGCCAGGTGTCCTAACTTTTGCATAGTATCAAGGGTCAGGTGTTGTGATTGTGTATATTTGGGTATGTGTGTTCGCCGTACTGTCAATGGCTCTCCCACTTAGAATGTATAAGACCAATTCTCCTAGTCTTACTTCTGGTGTTTTTCAGTTTTATTCTCTCATTTAAAGCTGCAATGTAACTAGAATTTACCTTGACTTAAGAGGTGAGGTGTGGATCCATTATAATTTTCAGGTGACTATATGATTGATAAAAGATCATGTATTGAACAATCTTTCTCCTATTCGCTGACTCAGTTTTCCCACGCCCCATGCTTAAGTCTGAACTCTCTGTTCCATTCCATTGATGTACCTGTTTGTGAGCCTTCTTGTAATATTTTAACTTTTAATAGCTTTCAAAACATTAAATACCTGACAGAGCTACTCCCCATTCATTACTTCTTATCTCCCCACTCCTGGATCTCTCTCTCTGGGGGTATTACTCTTTCGTGTTTAAACTTCAGAATGTACATGTCTAAGCTTGTGTTAAAAAAATCTGACTGCCACTTTTTTTTATTGGTGGTGCATTGAATTTTTAGATTGATTTAAGGCACCTGATGTTTTTATGATACCAAGTGTTCTTATTGAAGAACACAGTGGGCTTTCAACTGGCTTGGTTTCTTTTTGGCTTTAGATAGCATCTTCAAGTTTTCTATATGTAGATCGCATAGATCTTCATCTTGAATATTAGATATTCTCAGATCTTTTGCCTTTTTGTGTGTGTGTGTGTGAGATTTGTGTGGGTGGGTGGTTGAGTGTGCGTTTGCAGGTGCATGTGGAGGTCAGAGATCAAGCTCAGGTGTTGATCCTTAAGTACTTTCTGCCCCTCGCCTCTCTCTTGCTTTGTTTTGAGAAGCTAGCTGGCAAGGTATCCTTGGGGCTCTGCCTGTCTTCCCCTCCGCAGATCTGGGATTAAAACACACTCCACTGTGCCACTAGTTTCTTTTGGGGCTTGAGTGATGGCTCTGTAAAGGTTAGAGCATGTATGGCTCTTCCAGAGGGCCCGGGTTTGGTTTCTAGCACTCATATGGTGACTCACAATTGTCAGTAGCTCTAATTACGGGGCCTCTAGTATCATCTTCTGGCCTCTGTGGGCATCAGGCATGCATGCAGTGTGCATACATACATGCAGGCAGACACCTATACAAATAAAAATAAATAAAAACCAGATGTGGTTTCGGGAGCTCACACCCAGGTCTTACAAGGTAAGCACTTTACTGACTGAGCCATCTCCCAGCTCCTTTAAAAATCTTTTTAAAGAAAAAAAATCGAAACATGTTCTTATCATGTAACCCAGGCTAGCCTAGAACTTGTGATCATCCTGTCCTCCTTGTGCTAGGATTACAGGATTGTGCTACCAACCTGGTTCATTTTTTTGGTTGCTATTGTAGAGAGATTTTTTCCCCCTTTCATTATGTCTTCTAATTGACTATTGTTTGGATATGGGAAAACTATTGGTTTCTGTATATTAACTTGGCTCCCAACAACTCCAGTGAATCTTCTCATTGTTTTCTAAACATTTGTCCATTGCTCTTCTTGGAATTCTTCTTTGTATTTATTCTCTGCTTTTGGTGTTTTACATGAAACATCAGGCAGTCTGAGGTTTAGACCAAGGTTTCTGCCTCTCTACTATTTACATCGGCACACATTTGAACATTTGAAGTCAGTCGTGAATGTGGGTGATGTTTTCTGGAATATTCTGGAATACTTTCATCCCTCTGGCACCATCTCCAAAAACCTAAGAGCTGTAAGTCTTGAGGTAAAACCCACTGTCTGTCTTGGTTTGTCTAGGCAGATAATGTCATTGGCCAGTACTTACAACACTTGCTTCTGTTCCAGGATTCAGACCTATTGCCTCCATATCTGAACAATTGTCTTAGCTATTAGCCTCAAAGTAAATCCTCATGGGAGCCAATGGTTTCTTCCATCGATGGGTATGCCTCTTCTATTGTTGTTCTAGTAAGCACAGATTGCATTGTTAGTTGGGATATGTATGTTCTAGTGGCAAGTAACCATCTGCTCTTGTTTTTATGCAGGTTTTGAAAACTCAAGAATGAATCTTTAAGCTTCTCTTCATCTTTCATATGGATGAGCGCAAGACTTTTTTGATCTGTTAATATCACAAAGTACATTAAACTAATTTGAAATCATCTTGCTGATATCTATTAGATTAGATTTCTTTCTATAAAAATCTGTCTTCTTCTTATACTACCAGCTATTTTTCTTTGAGGCCCCAGATATGGATTCAGCCAGCTAAGCATCTGCTGTTATGATCTCTCTTCTCTCTCTCTCTCTCTCTCTGCTGTTGTTATCATTTCTCTCCCTCCCCCTTCTTTCCCCTGCAAGTGCTTATAAGTTGACCACCTCTTTTCCAGTTCTAAGATCTGCAGTTCCTGTATCCTATCCACTGTCTGCATATTAGGTTCTGCCTAATGAAGCATGAGCCTCAAAGGCAGTAATTTCTTCTCCTGGGAAGAGCCACTTCCTGTAGCTCTTTGTAACTCCTTACCGGTCAATATCCATCCAGAAAGATGCTGAGGGAGAAGGCCCACTTGCTGAACCTGGACTTTTGAGAATCCAGAGCTGCTGGGGGCTCCTTTCTGGCCTCCTTGTAGGAAGCACTCGATGTCAGTTTTTGCACCCGTGCCAGGCCACTTGCTCATCGCAGAGCAGTCATTAGCCTCTCAATACCGCTCAGGGCTTGCCTGGTACTCACTGATTCAGCAGGGCGCAGCCTGAAGACATGTGTTCTCAGCAGTTTCTCCAAATGCCATGTCAGCCCAGGTGCTGGCCTCCAGTGCACCTGTGCTCCTCTGGTGAGGAATCATGCCTCTTCACATCCCTTTATCTGTCCATCTGAGACACAGACTTGGGGCCAGGATAATTTTCCAGAGGGAGCAAAAAATTTAATTCTGGGAACTGTTATCCTTGTAAAGGGAAGAACATGTGCACTCGGTGTGATCCAACAAACAGACATTAGCTTCTCGCTGCCAGTTCAGTGACGAATGCAGAAGGGAAGCCTAGCAAGATGAAACATGATCACCATTGTGTTCATGGAGTTCTCAGATAAGGGAGAGATTTGATCACATAACTGAAATAGCACAGAATCCAGTGAGCGAGTGTTCTTTCTATTCCCAAGCCTAAAATGCTAACCTCTTAACATCCCTTCTTTGCCTTTCTGATCCAGCTCTAAAGTGTCGGCCTGTCTCTCCTTCCTTTGTCTCCTTTTTAAGGCATTAAACACCCACCCTCTGAACACAGCACCTTCACTCCTGGGCAGATTCTTCTCTGAATAGTAAGTGCTTTTCTTCATTGCCTGATGATTTCATCCTCATCTTCCAAGACGCGGGCCAACTGTCCATCCCTCCTTTGATAATCTGCCTCTGAGATCTCTTCCTAAATTTGGTCCACATTTCTTTTCATATGACTAGCTAGCTTTCTAAGCTCCAGAGGTATCGCATTACCCTTCTCCTTAGCTCTTTACACATCGTTCTATACATCTTCTGGCCCCATGATTTCCAAAGTTGGATGCTGGATGAATAGAAAACCCATCTGTATTTTTATGCACTTTCTAATGTGCTTTGTGCACTGGGACAATGCTACATACCTCATGAATAGTTTACACATACCCATGTTGTGGGTTTGTATTTCAAAGATGCTTTGCTGATGGCTATTAACCTGAACACTATCAAAGTCATTGCTCTAGCTGTTACATATACAAAGGCATGAACTCTATCTTACTTGGTATGAGAACCATAAAAGTTGGTTATATAAGTCATAAGCTACTATGTGAATGTAGTGGTAAAGCCTTAAGTGAACTGCAGGCAAGATGCAAAGGGAGGAAAGACTAGAAACAGGACTGATTATTAACATAGCATCTGGAGAAATCTTGGTCAAGAAATCAGTCTTGTGACTATTTCCTGGTGATGTCAAAGATCAAACTATTTCCTCCATCTTCAGATGAATAATTGCTATCATGGGATATGAAACGACATGTCCAAAGTCTGGTGCCTGACACGTGCCTGAGCCAGGGGGTCCCATGTGGATTCTGTATCCTGCAACTGTATCATTCTAATCCTTTGTGTCTGGGTACCCTGGGCCCTGTCCAAATACAGTTATGGAATTGTAAGCAACCCAGGAGGAGAAACCACAGGACACTTTGCAAATAATGGCCATCCAAGCAGTAAAGAGGCTTGAAGGTCTCACACCCTATCAAGTGTCTCTCCCTTAGGCTCGGGACGGTTGTCTCTGATAGTACGCCAAAAGAGCCACAGCTACCACTAGATGGCAGTGTTTTAACGTCAACAGGGAAAGGACGCCAGCTGCTGTATTGAATAACTTAGGACAGCCATATCAAAGACTGGATCAGAGCATCCCCATGAAGCTCAGGGTCTGAGAACAATGGATTTTGAGCTCCGTTGTGACTTGAGGCTCCAGCATTAACAGAAGACCAGATTCTGGTTCTGTGATAAGTGAGACCACAGTCCTCAGGCACTGGTCATGAGAACCACCTGCCATTCAGACCCACAAGATTCTTTTTTTGTCAACACTTCCTCTTTGCTCCAGTGTGCGGAGAGTTCTGACAGTCTTTGTCCAGCGAGGCCCTGAAATGAAGCAGTACACTGTGACTCCTGATGATGGCGTGTGGCAGTTGCTAATGATGCAGACACGACCAGGAGGTCACAGATCCAAGGTGGGTCAGGATTTGGAATCCTAAATAAGCCCAGGAATGTAGGAAGTGTGCTGCCTGGTCCCTGCACTGCCCTGAATAACTTTGCGGCGGTCACTTGGTTACTCCGTGACTCACTTTCGTTAATGACTCTACTGAGATTTCTCACTTGGAAATCGAGGACCATGGCAACAATTCCTCCAAGGATCCTATGGGCAGCACCATGTCTCAGTTAGGCTCTATTTTCCAGTCTAGCTCTGCTAGATGAGGGGACTACCTTGGTCTGGACTCTAACATTTCCGGAAGGACGGAGGGGCCCTGTTCCTGCTGCTAGGTTTGATGGTTATCACTAGTCAAAGGTATTATCACAAAACCAACAAATTAGTTTTTGATTACAAAGCCTTCAAAAATAGCCACAAGTCCATGGACATTGTTCCAGATATGTGCTTCTCGACAAGTAGGGGGGCATACCTGAGTGACAGAGAAACCCTTATTTTTTGCTCCCATCTTTCCACCCCCATATCACCAGCTTTAATTCGTCACTAGAATGTCTCCAATGGTAAGAGCACTTCTAGAAGGTTTGTCTCATCACCTGTTCCCAGAGGGCCACCAGTATGTTCAGGAATGGGGAGGGATCCTCAGGGACAGCCTTGGATTCTGATGCGCACTTTGTGCTGAGAAAATGTTTGAGGAGCACGCACTGGCTCTTACTCATCTTGCTCATCTTAATACCTGGCATAGGGCCTGGTACAGAGTAGGTGTGAGCAAATGTTTGTTGCCTTAAGTTTCTGTAGTTTAAAATCTTCAGTGGGTCAAGCTGACATTTAAATATTCAGATCTCAGCATCAGAAATAGCTTGGATTCTATTTGTGTCTTACAGACACAGAACATTATGAAATAGACCATGTTCCTCTCTTTGCATTGCCCACTAGGAAACTCAAAGGTAAAGTAGTGGTCTATCTCTAGTAAATAACGAAGATGTAGACCTGATATTATATATATATATATATATACATATATATATATATATATATATATATATATATATGTATGTATGCCTCCTGTTAGTAGTTTTTTCTCAAGACTGATAATTATTGCACTGAATTACTAAACCTGCCTCAATTCTTTTTAGAACAAGGAACAACCAAGTTATTAAGTCTGAAGCAATGTCTGGAACAATTCCTAGTATATAACAGAAGGTCAAAATAGTTATTTAATATATGAATGAACGAACGAATGACATTTTTATCTCGAGTCTTAATCTTGAGCTCCAAGTTTGTTTTTTGTTTTTTTTTTTTAAATCTCAATTAGCTTCAGAGTTACAGTCTTTTAAAACAAATGAGGGTAAGTGAAAAATCATGTTGGGAAATAGAATCAGCTGGGCAGGGTGACCTGCTTAAGATCATGCACAAATTCAGAGGCTCTAAGGTAATGGCCCACTTGTGCTTGTTCATCTGGTCTACCTATTGCATTTTTCATTTCTCCAAAAATCCTTCCTTTGCCCTTAAGAGAGAAAGGAGGGCTCATTTAACTTGAGTGTCCCGCACACTGTTGGAATTGCCAGGACCCCACTCTTGGTTTCTCCTTCTCTTTAACAGAGGCAGCTTATCTGGATGGCTCACAATATGGCGTTCCTCCTGAAATGCACGCAGAGAAAAAGTGAGAGAATGCTAGTGCTCCATTCAGCAGGCAATCCCCAGTTTCCTAGGAGGATGGGAAGGGATAGTCTTCCTTTCGGTGTTTATCTTGGACAGAAGCCAGCCAGCCTGTGGCTGAAAGCTTGAGCCATCTTCATCTTGTGAAACATCTTTGTTAAATCACGACCAAGGGAAAACCAACGTAGCTGATTTTGAAGGAAATGGATCGCTTGTACATGCACACAGGCACAAGCACGTGCGTGTATACACACACACACACACACACACACACACACTCTCAGGCTCTGTAGATAGTTGAGGAAGCTGTGCTTCTATGTAACTGCCTGACTGGTTAGTGTGTCCCCAAGGGTGTCCCTTCAACTCCGCCATTTTTGGTACCCTATATCTATAGTGGACGTCTCTGTCCAGCTAATGAGTTTTTGAATTGGAGCCCCTCTAACCAAAAGAACTCTCCTTTCCCTTTCTTATCACCGCCCTTTGCATATTTAGAAAGACACAGGCAAAGGGATACAGTTCCCTTGAGCCACATCCATACTCACTTCTGGCCAATAAGGTTTCTCTGTTATTCCTTCAGTGGGAGGTAATAGGTCTGTCTGTACAGAGTTTGAAGAACTGTATCTACAGAAGTTTTATTGGAAAAGATGCCGCCCAGCAACTTGAAAGTCTTATTATCCCAAATAGTCAAAACAAATGTTTTGCCCCTGAGCTATTCCTCATAACTTTCTCTCTTCTTAGTATGTGTTTCCTTCTTGGTCAGCCTGGGAGATCAAGCTCACATGACATTGTCCAAAAGAGATCTCCAGGAATAATTGACCACTCTCGCATTTGTGCTTCCTCTATGGAAATTGTAGTTATGAGAAAATCATCCATGTATGTGGACATTGTGAGGTTATGTGTCTGGTTGTCCCAGTGTGCTCTGAGCTCCTTGGCAGGGCCGTCTCTCCTTCTTTCATCCACTGTACTCCTGCCTATCCAGGGACGAGGTTGCAGTGGGTGATAACGTGTATTCACTCATCCCCTTGCTGATTCATTGGGTTGCTGCTCTTGCCTTACTCAGATGTCTTGCCTTACCTGGAAGGAGTAGACTCTGCAGAAATCCGTGCCAGAAAGAAATCTGAGGTACGAGTCACAACAGCTTTGCTGGCTCATGGCAATAAGAGTGATGATCACATAGTCCAAAGACTGGGGCTTTATTCATATGCACAGATACATCTTCTGAGTCGCGCTTGGCCATTTAGTGTTTGAACCTTAGTTTGAGGACGGAAAAGATCCAGTTGTTTTCTGCAGTCTCTTCCAGAGATTTCTGTTGCTGGTTTCAACTTGTGGTTCGAGCCTTCTCAGAGAGGGTTCTGTAAGTTTGCCCCCGTTTCTGTATTTGAGATAAGTTTACATACACAAGCTCCCTTGAGAGGAGAGAGTAGGTCTTTTGGGATTCCCATATTTAGCACAAGTTAAAATTCTCAACTGCAGGCCCAGGTCACCAGGTAAGCTCCAGGCCTTCCTCAGGAGTGAACCTGGAAACATGACTTGTTGTGGAGGAGACTAAAATTATGTCTGGGGTTGTATTCTAAGATGGAGGAGTTGAACAGATAAGCTGCAGAGTTGGTTAGCATTTTAGCTATTTCCAGGGTTTTCAAGAGAACAAAAAGGAGCCTCTGTAGTTTCATGAAAGGGAAAACATTTTAATGAATCTCTCTAGAAAAATGCCCTTGACATCTGAAAACTGATGTCTGATTCTTTAGCCCTTTGGCTCTTCGAGGTTAGTTCCTGTTCGCCACCTGGATATGAACCATCTATCAGACGCATAGCTGGCAAAGATTCTCTCCAACGTAGTAGTTTTCTTCTTCACTCAGCTGATTACTTCTATGTTGTATAAAAGCTTTTTGGTTTTATGAGTTTTATGTCAAGTCATTGGCCTTAATTTCTGAGCAAATGGAGTTCTACTCGGAAAGTCCTTTCCTACACATGTATAATATAGGGTTTTGCCTTAAAAATTCTTTTCCTTCTCCACCTTCCTCATCCTAATGTTCACACTAGTTAGGAAGACTATTAAATCAAGACACATTCGCCACTTTTTCCATGATTTAATGGTTCTGTTGAAGAGGTCTTTCAAATTCAGTTTGAGCTTTCTTTTGATGGTAAGCCCCCCAGGTGTCCTTCCTCCTTCCTATTGAGACACCTGCTCTGGTTCTCACATACACACTGGGTTAAGGAAAATGCTCCTCTAACACTGAGCAGATTTCTGTCCTTGCCTTGGTTCCCACCAGTCCTTCTACTTGTTGTTGTAGGACGTGTCTCTTTAGTTTCTTCCCCGGATATTGAGCTCTTACATAAAGTGTTCATTTCATTAAGTTTTCATGTTCTTCTACTTTGAGATTTTTGACACCTGGACCGCTCTTCCTGAGGGCTCACATGGGACTCAAAAAGTCCTTGGCAATGGCAGAGAGTGGCCAAGAGGAAATTTAGATCGCAATGAAGTTATTGAAGACCTCAAAGGACCCACTTCCTACTTGCATCAAAATACCGTGAAAACCTTATTTTCCCATTTTTCTCCTTTTGCCTCAACTATGGTCTCTCTCTTTTCTCCAATGAAACTCTGAGAAAATGCCCCAACTCAGCCTAGCATTAGCCTGACTCCTGGGGAAGGAGGTACGGATGAAGGCGATGGGAAGACTGAGGTAATCTTTGTTGTGGATTGGTATTGGTTAAGGTGACCACCAGCACAAACTGACCTATATAAGGCAGAACACACCTGCCCACTCCTTTATAATTCTCCGTCTCTAGTTATTGTCCTTCGAAAAAGTTCTGGGAATGCTATTTTAATTTTATCTTATTTTTTTTTTACAACAGTTTCAAAACTCATAGTTATTATCTACATTCTGACAATTCACAGAAAGTACTTTATTATTGTTCATTAGCTTACTTAGTGGCAGTGGACCTTCGAGCCACTCAAGCCTTCCACCTTATAAGACTTAGGGTTTCTCTACTCCAGGTAGGTATTTGGGTGCTAGTCTCATATTTTGCAATAGGCATCCTACCTATAAAAATATTTACTGATTTTTCTGTCAACTAATTTATTTTATAACTTAATATATTTGTGCGTTTATCAGTAAACAACAATAACGTTGTCAGTTGTCATACGTAACAAGTCATGAAAAAGAGAGGAACAGTGAGGGTAGAGAAGGGTTCTTATATTTAGCTAAATATTGGTTCATGTTGATATTTCAAAGCCTAAATTCTACTCTCTCCTTGTTAAAAAGGGAAGCATTAGCATAATTTCTACTTTATGTCACCAGAAAAACTGAAACAAACAGGTGATGTTTAATGTTGTGTTTTTGTAGAATCCTCTCATACATAATCTAAGAATTCTCGAGTTTCTTCCCCAAGAAACACTGGCTAAAACCATAGTGATGTGATGAATGAGTGAGCATTGAATGTGAGTTGTGTCATTTTGGTAGAGAACGTGGCTATCAATGGTTGTGTTAGTTAAGTTGCACATATAGCTAGATCAGTAGCATCTGATGAACTCCTACCATGGGCTGACCATGCAGAGTTGAAGAAGATTCATCCCTGAAGGACAGACTGAATCCATCCCTGCAGGATGCTAGTCTCACTAGGGATTCCCAACGTCTCTAACATCACTTTGGAAAGTATGTAGGCGAATGCCCCAAAGTTGTGGCTCTCTGAGCTGGGTATTGAAGGGCTATTGCTTTTCCAGGAGGTATACTGCATCTAAAAAAGAAAAGAAAAGAAAAATCCATGCTCATCTAGAGGAACAACTTATTGCCCAAAGTGAACAAAGTGGGCAGAGGTGGAGACATGTCAGAAAAGGAGTCTGGAGTGGTAGATCCAAGATAGCCTGAGAAGAGCTTTGTGTCAGGGAAGTTTGGATAGATTTCAAAGACAGCATGGAATCACCAAAAATATGGAAGTAGGAGATGACACGATTAGATGTGCATTTTAGAGGAGTTGCTTCTGTGACAGCAAGAAGAGATGTATAAGGGAACGAGGGAGAGAGTGAGATGTCAGTCCAGATATCTGGCTAGGGTGGAGAAATGTAGAAATTAACTGCCCCATGTTAATTCTATTCATTGGTTTCGTTTGCCTGTGGAGAGGGTTTTGGCAGCTACCAGCCTGGCCAGAACGAATGGTGTGACTGGTGCACTGTACCATCTGTTGCTGTGGCCTGAGCAGAGTTGTCCCGGAATTCTTATATTTTTAAAGACGGTCTAATCTATGTTGATTGTTCCAAATCTTCCTTGACTTTGAACAACTTGAGTAATTAGGGACTGATTGTGTGTGTTTTTTTAATCCCTTCACCTCACTGATATACATACAAGCTGGAGATCCACCCAGCATGAGAGTCCAAAAGGTTCTTCATGGAGTACTTGAAATATGGCGTGTCTTGCTCACAGCTGATGCCTGACAAAAGGACACAGGTGTTCTGCCCCAATTCATTCTATCCTATGCCGTTTATACCATGCATTAATAATGCAACTCTCTTTTAGTATGTTGTATAATTATTTTCTGTCTACTTTATAAAGCATTATAATTTTAGTTAAATAGGCCAGAGGTGGGTGGGTTTTCTTTTGTTAATAATAAAATTCATTGCAAAGCAAACTGGGCACTTAAGTGGCACTCACATGTTGCTGGCAACCAACAGCTGTCTAATTGGACTTAAGGCTCCCTCAACAGGAGGGAAATCATTCCTAGTGCTGAAAACCTAGCCAGTTTTCCAGGGCTAGTGAGATCAAGGATCTTAAAAAAGAATCTACTACCATCGCTTTGCTAGACTGGCATAATTCCTTACTACAATCTAAATCTTAGCCTATGCCCACAGATAAGTGTAACTACCACCTTATATCAAGGAAACCTCTCTTTACAGCAAATGGAGACCATCACAAAAAACCACAACTGGACACAATGCAGACAGCAGCAGATCGTGGGTAGCTCATCAGCAGACACAGCTACATTAGAGATCCTGTATCTGTGACTCGCGGACTATTGTAGAACAGGGGTCAGAAAGATTGTAGGAGTCAGAATATCGGGAAGTCTTCTGTGTAGCAGTCTCCCCTAGAAACACCTGTAAAGACTGGAACAATGACAATATCAGTGGACATGCTATGGTGGAAGGGGGAAGTTTCACAGGGTCCTACCCCTGGATAGAGATCTGCAGGTAACTAGCGACTGCTGTGAGAAGAATTAGTCTCTTCTAGGAATGAGCCCCTTCATTGGTTGTCCAGTGCAGAGTGCTCAGCCTTTCAACCACACGCAGACACAAAACAAAATTAGATCCAGCAGTTTGTATTTAAATATATTTGTGAATATGCATACACACACACACACACACACACACACACACACACACACACACGTGGGTGAGAATAATAATCAAAGAAAAAGAGGCTATCCATTTGAGCATACTAAGGGATTACTATGGTAATTACTATAGCTGGGAGGGGCTGGAGGGAGGAAAGGGAGGAGGGAAAGTGATATAATTCTATTTCTATTATGAATATATTAAATAAATAAATAAAATGTAAAAGTTAAGACTTTGCTTGGCCAATTCCTACGTGTACTGTTTTAGGTGGTGACTTCATCTATCTAGCCTAACGTCTTATTTGTAAGCAACTTGGACACTTGGGCCATCCAGCATGATAGATGAGTTTCCTTTAATGAGCTGGTTTTAAGAGGTGGGCAGTGGCTGCCCAGAGTGTTGGCTTTCCTCCCCTGATGAGTCTTTTTCAAATATTTTTCTTCTAGGCACATCCCTTCATTATGTAACTTTAACGCCACGTTTCGTTGTATATCTGTTTATATACTCCGATGCTTCGGAAGGTTGCTAATCATTGTAATGGCTAAAGTTTTTCATACTCTAAGAGGCAAGTTTTAGCCTCTTGGGTATTATGCTGTCTGGCTGAGACTGTGTGGCTAAGAAACTCTGAAGCATGGTGATGTTCGGTAACCAGGAAGACCTATGACATCGGCTGCGCGAATGTGAAGGGTTAGCAATGACTTGTGAGTTTTGATGGGGCTAGGTGGTCTGTAAACTTTTGCTTTAACTCTTGGGATCTCTGAGGTTCCATGTCCAATACATACATAAGCCATATCTACCTAGCCAGAATTAGTTACTTTTTATTATGGCTTATCTGTTGGGTGTAACTTTAAAAAAAAAAATCAATGAATTTTTATTTCGTGTGCATCGGTGTGAGGGTGCTAGATCCCTTGGAACTAGAGCTACAGACAGTTGCGAGCTGCCATTTGGGTACTGGGAACTGAACCCCGGGCCTCTGGGAAAGCAGCCAGAGGTCTTAACCACTGCGCTATCTCTCCAGCTCCTGGGTGTAATTTTTAAGTCTGAAAACAACAAAACCTCAGAGTCACCAGTTTAGTGGATGTAAACCGATAGATCATATTTGTGGAATGTGCTATTTGTAACTCTTAGTACTTCCTGGGCAGTGAAGATGGTCTAGGATATGCCCACATGATACTGCGATACTCTGGAACCCCTCACTTTTGTTCCTGCAGCTTTCTTGGCCACTGTGGTGTTTCCATTGCTGTGGTCAAGTTCCATGTAACCTGGTTGTCTTTGGCTGAATATGACACACACCATTCTCTTTACTATTTCTGCCCAGTTTGGAGCAGGCTTTTCTTTAATTTGTCATACCACACTTCCATCCAGGTTGCAAATTTGGAATCCAACCTGACTGGATGGTGGGAATTATGATTCTTCACCTATTCCAGCAAGGCATACTGATGCACACATCTGGATTATTTAAAAGTCCACTGCATTGGTATTTAAAGAGCAAAGGCCAAGGGCTAGTGTGTCTCAAAGGTTGAGTTAATCCATTAGCTCCTAGAAGAACAAAACCACTGACAGTATTTAGATGGTTTTGTCTCTTCAACTTCAAGATCTCAAGAAAAAAATAAATCATTGCATCCCATTTGGCAAGGTGTTTCCATTACACTAGGGCTGCTGCGCACATTTTCTAGAAAAGATCAGACGGTAAATATTTTAGGCTTTGCAGGCCATTTGATCTCTGTCTAGGCAATCTGCTTTAGTAGTACAAAAGTGGCCACAGGCAGTAAGGAAATGAATGTTCACAGTTATGTTTGAATAAAACTTTATTTGCTAATACTGAAATGTAAAATTTCACATGTCATGGATTATTAGTCTGAACTTTCTCAACTATTTAAAATTATAAAACTTTGGATGAGGCCATGACTCAACTGGTAAAGTGCTTACCTTGCAAACATTGGTACCTGCATTGGATCCCCAGAACCCATTAAAAAAAAAAATCTGGGCATGGTGGTGCTTGTTTTTAATCCCAGTGCTTGGGAGGTAGATCCCTGGAACCCACTGGTCAGCTAGCCTAGCTAGCTAGTAAGTGCTAAGCAAGTAAGAGACCTCATCTAAAAAAATAATAGTAGTCGTACTGGCTGAGGAAGAACACCCAAGGCTGTCTGTCCTCTGTACGTCACACACATGCACACGTACACACCCACATTCACTTTCATCCCCCACAAATGCATGCACATTTGCACGCATGAGCACACACACACACATATACACTCTTGCACACATGAGTACACACACACTCACACATACATGCACACACAGATAAAATTATAAAAAAACAAAGTAATTCACCTACGTATAAAGGTGCTGGGTTGGGATTTACTTGGTGGCTCCAAACTGGGGTTCCGAATTGCATTATGAAGTTATATACCATGTCAAGTGTTCTTGTTGTGTGGTGCTACGGGGGGTGAGCGTTCACCCATGCTAGACAAGTGCTTTTCATTCAGCTCTATCGTCATCCCTCACCTTAAGTTTTAGAGGGGTCTTGAAATTGAGGCAAACCCAGATCCTTTGGGGATGATGTAGAACCCATGAAAGTAACTTGGAAGTCTCTCTCTCGTTTTAGATTTTGTGTACAAATCGAAAATGCATTCTTTTTTTTTTTGGAGCATCTCAGAATATGGTTTTGGTATGATTGTTTTTGGAAAGACGCAGCTTATGTGTCAGAAGGGGAAAGGAAGAAAGCTGAAGCCTTCTGGCTATCCATCTCAAATACGAGAGGCAGTTTTGATGAATGAGGCTGAAATTAGATATAGCATACGGCTTAAATTGCAGGGAAGAGCAATGTGTTCTGATCTTGCCATGTAGAGAAGAACGATTGGCCATCCAAATGGGTAGCGAGCACACTCAGGACTGAAACCACAGAGACGGAGTTGAGTGCAGACCAGTCTGTGCGAAGGGATGCTCGGATTCTGGTCTTCCCACGCGCACGTGTGTGTATGTGCACCCCATAGCGCGATAACCAGTAACCAGTGCTGCTCATTTGCCTTCGCTAAAATATATTTATTTTTTATTATTAAATTTATTATTTATTTTCCGCCTGTACTTGTCTCTCCCCAGGTTTGGGGCCAGGTTGCCAAGGCCAGGCATAGTTGGCCAACACGAAACAGACTCCATGTTTTATTTTATTTTTTAATGTGTGTGGGGAGCGTTTTGCTTTGTTTTAGTATTTTTTTTTGTCTTATTGGTTTTCTGTTTGTTTTGATTTTGTCTTTGTTTTTTTTTATTTGTTTTGGTTTTGGAGCGTGGGGGGAGGGGGAGAAGGCGAAGTTAGACGAGCAGGGAGGCAGGTGGGATCTGGGAGGAGTTGTGGGAGGGGAAACATGATCAAAGTACGTTGTATGAAGTCGGGTGGTAGTGGCACACAGCAGAGAAACGCTGTTTCGAAAAACCAAAAAAAAAAAAAAAATATATATATATATATATTAAAAATGTATTTTCCCAGTCAAATTTCCATACATATATATACATACATACATACAATATATACATAATATATATTTATATTTGTATGGAAAATTTACAAATAAAACAATAAGTAAAACCAACCAAATTCCCATACTGAGTCTGCTAGGAAGCTAGCCCCCAGCCCCAGCCCAACTTCCTTCTTTCCCATGCCTGTTCTAGAATTAGCATCTTCTTTGCTCACTTCTGAACATGCAGTTTGGAGCATGGTAGCCTCTCACAAGACTGTGGGATCTTGAGGTGAGAATTATTGACTTTTCCCACTTCACGTTTTCTTTGTCCTTCTAGTGCTTACTACAGTTGAACACGGTCTCCTAATGAGAGACATGCTCTCTATCTAGTAATGAGCATGGCTAACGGATAAGCTTGATGCGTTGACCAGGAAGCCTCCTTGGGAGCATTTGAATGATTGAAGATTGATTGTGATTGAATGATTGATTGAAGAGAGAACCCCTTGCACTCACAAAGGCTCATTCTTCATGGCTGACATCTGTAGGAGAACCGATCCCTGCTTGGGCTGACTCCTCTTCCCTCTGGCAGACAGTCACCAGCCTGTGTTTTCATCAGTAACTCATATGCATGTCTACCTCCATGCCAAACTTGACACATGACTCACGGGAACTTGGGCCAAGTGTTGTCAGGATAAGTGCCTATTTGTGTGTCTGTGGACTCAGGTGTGGGGAAGGAGACTGGGAGGCAGGAGGATTCCTAGTACAGGCTTTGGATGCTGGTTGGGTAGGTGAACATGAGGCCAGACCCTGAATCAGATCCGGTCAGAGGTCATCTGGTCCAATCACTTTTCTGTTCAGATGGGAAGGCCAACACCCAGGAAGATGTCTTGGCTCTAATCCCTTTGGAGTATTGCTGTCAGGGCTGACATCCAACTAACCCCTTTGTTCCCAGTCTAAGGCCCTTTGAAATTGTCTATTCAATTAATTAATCAATAGACATTACTGAGGCCACCATCTATTGAGACTTCTGGACCATGTGATTTAGCATGCTGCAGCTGGCAGAGGCAGAACATGGGAGTTATGTGGATTTGAGTTGAACACCATTTCTGCCTTTTTCTAAATGAGGGAACTGGACAAATGGAAGTATATACTTACCCCATGAAGCTATTGTGGTATTTCAGTGAGGCAACCCGTACAAACCTCAGCCCGTTACTTCAGGAAGAACATGATCAATGCTAAGAAGACATTAAGATCATCCTATAGACACCCGCTGTTGGGGCAAACAGTGGTCTTGATGGCCCCAGTTGGAAACAAAGGAAGACAGGCAAAATATTTGAAAAAAATGATGTCAAAATAGAAGGTAAATGAATCGTTTTCCGTCCTTTGCATAGTGTTGCCTCTACTCTGCCCACCGCAAAGCTAATGGGTATTTTCTTGAAGAAGTAAAGATGGAGAGAATGGGCTGGGCCAATGAAAAGAGCTTCATCTGGGTGGGGACAGTGGCATTCACAGTTCCCGGTCATTCGAGGCATCGTGTAAAATCTAGCATGTTCCCTTCTGGTTTTCCCAGTGAGTTCCCCTGACCCAGCTAACTGCCAACTCAGCCATGCTCGGATGTGGCCAACTCATGGGCTCCCCCAGAGCTGGGCTTTGTCTCCACACCATCTCCCCAACTAGCTGGCATAAGTGGGTCACTGCTTCTCAGGCAATTTTCCGATCTCATTTGTCAACGGGAGTCCCATGGGGTGCAGCTCACCCGGGTTTCATGCGATGTTGTAATCGAAACTATTGAATCTCAAAATGGAATATAATTAAGGCTGGGTGAATAAAGCGTGTTCTACTCCTAGCCAGCAAAGGGTGTCAGGTTTCTCCTTGTAGCTTTGGCAAGGAAACTTAATCTCCAGCTCTGTCCGGGCAGACTGAGTCATAGATGTGTCACGGAGCGGAAAGCCTCTTGTTCTACTTGGTGTAGTCACTGCATAGAGAGCTCCATCCCTTCGAATTCGGTCAGAGCACACAGAGCCCAGCCTGTGACAGTGCCCACAAGGGAAAGCTCGTGTGGCCGTGGCTTTGGAGATTCACCTGCTTCTGGTTAGTTAGAATTGGGGATCTGAAACTGACCCAGAAGAAGGCAGCCCTTAGACATAGTTGGGAGCAGAGAGAATGAACAAAAATAGAGTTTTTGGTTTGTTGTAGGCTGGAAACAGTGTGAAGCGTTGCCTAGCCATTTTCCATGTCTGTGGTCTCCTTTCCTCTTTTATTCTAGCACATTCTATTACTCGTCTTAGAGGGTGTAACATGACAGGCTTCTATGACAGTGCCAAGTTGAGATTGTTAACACTCATTCGGACTTCTTTAGCCCCGAATCAACAATATCGAATAACAAAAATAGCAACATAGTATTATGGCCTCGGCTGAGTTGGGTATATTTATATTCTCTAATCTGACCGGGTAGGCCTCCTTTAGATTATAAGTGAGGAAACTGAGGCTCAAAAGGGTAACCAAAGACTCCAGGGCCCTGTAATGAATTCATTCACCCAGTAGTTATTCAGTATCTGCTATGTGCTAGGCATTGTTTAGGTTCAGAAGTATATATCCCTTAAAACTCAAAAATATCTGTTCTCATAAACTTTATATTCTGACGTTCATATAAACAAGTGGGTAAAGTATATGGTATGTTAGAGAGAAGTAAGAGAAATACATGGAAATTCTTCTTAAGGTTTGCTCCTAACGTACTAGTGTGCCTCTGGTTACTGCATCTTCTTTTAACTATTTCCTTCCCAATTCCCCCTCCCCCATGCTCTTTTAGGCTGTACAGGGAGCTACAAACTTTCCCTAATTAGTTTGCCTCCTGGTTCCCTGCTTGGCATGCAACTGGCATGTGAACCCATGGCCATACAATGACACATGGCCATATAAAGCGTGAATTCCCTAAGAGTCTGTCCAGTCTTGGAGGCTGCGTTCTTGCCGCAAACATGTCCTTTTACCTGAGGCGGGTGCTGGAGTCTATAAAATCTGCAGAATGGGAAAAACGTAATGACTGTTTTTGACTTCCTTTCAGCTCTCCCAGGAAGACAAATGAGACAGTGTGTGAACAAAGACTGAAGCGCTTTTGAAGACAGGTGCTCCTGCTCTTCTCAGCAGCGTGTGCGCTGTTCAGAATTCTGCCCAGGCTCTGACAGCATTCACAGTAGGGCCTGGTCCTGGAGAAACGCAATTTGTTTTATTGACAAGATTTTTTAAGTAGGTTTTCTGCGCTACCTCTTTCAGGCTCTGGGTCTGTGTGATGATTCCCTGCCATTTGAAACAATTGTGGAAATACGATTCTTCTCCCTTTACCAAAGTAGACTCTTAATCACTTCAAAATCAAGTATTTCTGACATTTCTTTACTCTTAATCAGTTCAAAATCAAGTCTTTCTGATGTTTCTTTCTTAATGCAGAGGAGAAAAATGATAGATTTTTGTTTGAGCAAAATTCCATTTGTTCTGTAGACCTTAGGGTTATATGGTGTGTGTGTGTGTGTGTCTGTGTGTGTGTGACAGATATCTGGTTGAAGGGTGCACACTCAACACTGAGCACTTTGACTGAAAAAAGGTCTTTGTATTCACTGTCACTCTGCAACACAGAGCTTCTCTGCCTGAGGCTGGGAGAGGCTCTAGGCTCTTGCTATAAACATAAATATTTAGAAAAAAGTTTGACAGCACAGCTATTTAGGGAGTCAACAGGAAAGGGGGGCTTCAGAGGGATAGGAAGTGAGTAACAAACATATATATATATATATATATATATATATATATATACACACACACACACACACACACACACACACACACACACACAGACATACACAGACACAGACATACACAGACACAGACACACACAGACACACACACACACAGACACACACACACAGACACACACAGACACACACAGACACACACACAGACACACACACACACAGACACACACACACACAAATACACACACACACACACAGACACACAAACACAGACAGACACAGACACACACAGACACATATACACACACACACTTATACACACACACACACAGAGACACAGACACACACAAACACACACACACACACATTTTCATTTGTTGATCCGAAAGACAGCTATTGGGCTATTGGAATGCTTGTTGGGCACATGCCAAGTATAAGCCATCGTATGAATCCACGATTGCTACATGAGCAGGGTTCTGCCATCGGTAAATTAAGAGCAGAAAGTGGGAAATCCCAAGAACATCACAGTAACGTGAGACTAAGCGGGGAGGTTCTTCTTAATCCTCTTCTGCGTCTGCCAGCTCATCACCCCGACCTGTTCTGTCATTGCCACACTTGGAAAGCAGGAGGGCGGCTCTTGATGTTTTCCTGCTCACCTGCTGCTGTGTCCTTGAGCAGAATGAACCTGGTTAACTAGAAACATTTCTAGCATCCGTTTGACAGAGACAGATAGGTCACCGTGCGAGTGTTTGCTTGGCTTAATGTTTACTCAAGAGGGGATACTGCTCCCTGCTGAGAAAGCCCCCTGTCCTTACTCAGCAAAAACCTGTCTCAATAGCTTGCATTGTTTTGGTATCTCTTCTAGAGGAGACCACAGGTCTCCTTTTTCTTTATTTAGACACTTCCAGGAGGAGGAGTCCTTATCTTGTCTGTTTGGGAGAAGGGAGAACGGGCTCTCATTTTGTTGAGCTGCCCCCACTTCACGTTGTTGTTACCCGTCTCAAGTCTTTTGACCATGGCTATGACAGCCAGTCATTTGCTATAACAAATAATTATCTACCAGGCCAGTCATGCTGGACACTGTTTACTTATGTTTATTTAATTCTGTAAAGAGGTAAATCTCTTTCTTTTTTCTCCCAGTACTAGAGATTGAACCTAGGGCCTCGGGCATGCGAGGCAAGTGCTTTACCACTGAGCTACATCCCTAGTCCTTTCAAAACTCTAATTTTTTAAGAAGTTATGTGTCTTCACAGTGCTAGGACTACAAGTGCACACCACCAGACCTGGAATATTTTACACAGGTTCTGGGTGTCAAACTCAGGCCTTGGTGATTTTTCAGGCAAGTACTTTACTGATTGAACCATGTTTCCAGCTCCTGTGCTTTCATTTTTTAGACTGAGTATTGCTAAGCTGTCTAAACGGGTCTTGAACTTGCTCAGTGGCCCCCAAAACACCTTGTCCTTGCTTTCCTACTGCCTCAGTCCCCCAAGTAGCTGGGATTGTAGGATCGTGCCACCAGCTCTGTCTCAAATGCAAATCTTCTGATATAAATGTTATCATTGCCATTTGCTAATTTAAATAAGCTGTCTCCATTGGTAGGTATCTTATGTACCAGTACTTATATAGTGCTGTATCCAAGTTCAGTGTCTTTGTCTGTGCTGATGTTCCCTTTACCCACAGAAAACAGAACCTGTTCTGATTCCGCTGAAGCTACCTTGGGCCTGGGTTGAGATGCCCTTTCCTCAGGCAGCTAATTTGACAAGTCTTCATAGCAATGTTTTGTTCAACTTCTATTTTAATTGAGAGAGGCTGATTTTTCTATTACATCAAATCCTTTACACTCAGCGTTTGTATTTAAAATGAGGACTGTGTTATATGCCTTGACTTTAATGAAACCTTTCAGTGTGTTTGTGATAGCCAGGTTGTTCATGGTTTCCCAACACTCATACTTGGATAGTGTAAATCACCCCCACACAGAAGAACATATTTGTGCAGCTTCATCCAACAGTGTAAATCTCCCATTCTTTCTCTCAGTTTTCTCACCCAGAAACCATCACATTGAGCCTATCCCTGAGATTATATTTTAAGTAGTACATGAAGTCATCCACTGCTGGGAGATGGCACGGCCCCAGTTTTGATTTGACTTTAGAATCTCCTCTGTCTCCCAGGAAGCGATCAGTTGGGTGACTTTAGGGTTGTGCTAGGCCCTTCTCACACATGGCAGGCTCCATGGAGTCAACCAATAGAATCAGGCTGATTCCGGGGAATTGTAGCCATGAATGTTCTATTTGAGAATGTTCTATTCTTTTCTGTTTTGGGGAGACTGGAACTTGGTCCGGTCATGTCATTATCCGGCATAACTGCCACCGTCTCCTGATTTCCTCTAAGAATGCTTTGTGGTTTGAGGTAGGGAAGCTCTAGTCATGCATAAATATTTTCAAACCTTCTCTCCTTTTAGAGCATCTAGAAGGTCTTTGCTTATAATATTCTTTCATTAAATTGGTCCATTGACTGGTTTGGCCAGTAGGCTCCAAGTAGGTGTGGTGAATGTCAGTTTTGGCCAAGATGCATAAAGTGAGGGCCAGTACCCAATCTCTCCACTCAGTGGTGGACCCAGAAACTAGCCACAAGTTAAGATGGAATTGTCGCAACAATGAAGTTTGCTTCCCTATGATGATAGGCCCATGAATGACAAGATACAGCCATGCTTTCTCATCACCTGAATTAGACATGTGCCACAACCAGTTAAGGAGTCTTTGAGTGTTAAGCCCTTGAGGTTTGGGTGATCTCCTTGGCATTCTGACTAATACAACTGGTATCCACTCCTTTCTTTACCTGGATTTTGCATTCTTTTCATGACTTAAACCTCTGTTCTTTATTTGTAAAACTAAAGCGCTTCGTGGATAGTCTAGGTTCTTACTAAATTCTCAGGGGGGCGGGGCATGCTTCATGGGTTCAGAGTTTTGCCGGTAGCTTGTATTATGTTCAGCTGCCACGCTGGTCTTCCTAGTTTTGGCTCTGAGCATAGAAGCCAGTGGGTAAGGGGAGTGACGTTACAGTAAAGAGAGCATGTGAGGAAGAGAAGAGAAAGGGACACTTTGGGGAAACAGACGTTCTAAAGTCATTAGAATCAGGAGGACAATGACATCAATTCTGGCTCCATTAAACACATTAAACACATTCATGGGTATAATCAATGGTAGCATCGTATGTTCCCTCTCATCTCCTTGCTACAGCCAGTTGTCTATTTCATACACAGTAAGACCTGCCCCTGGGCTAGGTCTTGAGCTGCAGATGTGCTTTGGCTTCCAGTTACTGATGTCCTGGTAGTGACCAGGCTGGTATTCATCTCTTGCTTCAAGGCCAGAGGTGAGGAAACTGGACCTTCACATAAAAGAGCATTCAACGTTCTGAAATTCTTTCACCAAAATAGGCAAAACCTTACTGATGTTCAGATATCAGAATGACTGGAAAGCGACAGGGGTTTGGGGCTACTGGATTCTGTGGAACTTATATAAGGAGAGCAATAACAATTAGGTCATTTGGGTTGGGCCATGTGCCTGAGGCTGAAAGACATCATCTGCTCAGTTCCCTTAGGTCAGTTCCCTTAGACCCTTAGACCTGGCAGGTTCACTGCCAGGATGAGAATGCTCTTATTGATGGCTCCATTGATACTGAACGTCAATGCCTGCATTTATAAACCAGAAGATCTTCTAGACACTGGATCAAGGAAGAGACAGGAGGAACATACCACTTCATTATAACCTTTACAAAGGGGTACAATGTGTCAAGTGCCGTGTATTTCCTATGTGTAATGTCATCTACTCATATAACCAACATGGAAGGTTGCTATTTCTCCTCTAGGTTATATTTTCAGGGATGAAGTATGAGATTCTGATAGTTTATCTAAGGTCTGCAAGAACGTGGGGTTGTTGGATTTTGAATCTTGCCAGTTTTGATAACGCGGGTCACGTTCTTACTTCCCAAGGTGTAAGTACAGAGGATTAGCAAAGAAAGGAAGTTACTCCTGGGTAGATGCTGACGAGTTTGAAAGTAAAGGAGATGGCATTGGCTGTTTTCTAGACACAGTGATTCCTTCCACTCAATGGAGTCTTCGCCCCAGAAGTTGTAGATTGGCTGCATTGTCCGCTAACCATGGAGGATCAGTCTTGGCTTCTCAAGCAAGGTTTGAGTTATAACAATTTCTTCTTTTAGTGATTTTTTTCTTATTTCTAATTTAATTTAATTTAATTTAATATCTATACATGTGTGTATGTGTGTGTGTGTGGTGTGCAGTCCAGAAGAAAATATCTGATGCCTTTATCAGTCTCTACTTTGTTCCTGTAAGACAGATCTCTTACTAGGCCTCCAGCCAGGCTGGCAGTCAGCAAGTGCCAGCAATCTTCTGCCTTTCACAGCACCGGGTTACAGGTGGGTACCTGGCCATACCTGCTTTTTAACATGAATGTGAAAGATTTGAACTCCTGTCCTCATGCCTGCACAGCAAGTGCTCTTACTCTGAGCCCTCTGCTTAGCTCAGGTCTTTTCTTCTTGACTAACACATGTCCTCTAGGTCTTAACAGTTGAGAGATCAGAGTCACTCTGACATATGCGGCGGTGACAAGAACCGAGGCACTGTGGGATGTGCATCTGATTCATAAAGGCCTTTAGATCCTTCCTTCATCTCTCACCACAACTGCTTACTGTCAATCAGTTGACATTATTCCAGTCATGACATTGTGGCCTTCTCCTCTGCGTTGGTTGGAAGGTTAAGTCCACAAATTTTCCCACAGATGTATGTCCACAGACAATGATTTCTATTCATGAAATATATCTGGGTCTTTTCCATTAAGACCCAGATGTACTCCATATATGTATGAAATAGAAATTATTTATCTCGCTAAGATGTTATATGTCAAATGAGCAAGGCTGGAGCTTCTCACTGTACCTTCTAAAGACTTTAAGTTGGTGTTATACAAGGTCAAATAGAATCTGTTTTGTGGCCATACATTTGTGGAAATATCTGTGGCCATTTGTGGAAAAATTTGTGCTCAACCAAATGTATACAGTTTTGAATCCTTTAATAAGTTCCCACATCTGATGGTCAGAAAAGGGGAGGGTGAGGGGTGGGGGGTATTATCTAATATAATACTGCTGAGGCAGGTTCTGCTTATTGACTACCCAATACCTCTTGCCATTTCCTTCTTTGTTAGAAGAATTTCTACTTCTTCATGGTGTTAATTGTGCCCAGTCCCTTTGCAGGTGGTCTGTGGCAGTGGAGGGCTTGGAGCTGCAATTAAGTCAATTTTATCTGCGCAGGCTGCAGGGCATGGTGGTTTCTAAGCAGAGCTGTATGGGATGAATGAGAGCTTTCATGGGTCGCAGAAGGAGAGGTCGGGAACATTGTATAGAGTGTGTGGTACATCAATTAGCAGCGTGTGTATGAAAGGGGCCCGGACTCTATGGAACTAAGGTGACAGAGGGGCATGGCATAAATCATTAGCTTCCAAGGCTTCAGCACCAGCATGGCATGCTCACAAGATCAAGCCCTGTGACATCTTTCTATAAAAGCATGCTGTGTCTGGGGAAACGCAGCATTCCCCTGGCTGACCTCAAGGCACACCCTAATCCTCCTTACCTAAATGACACGGAGAAGCAGGGAGGAGCAGCTCCCCAACAATGGTCAAGGCGTTCTTTGAGCTTGACTCTTTCTCCTGGACACTCCCAGGCACCGGCCCTGGGAGATGGGTGTATCTCTGGCTTGGATGCTGGCAGCGTCAGCTACCACTTCCGCTGCACAGAGGCTGACAATTTTGCAGAAAAGCAGGTAGACACGGTAGTGTATCTGAAAGACAAGCCCAGGTTCAAGGTCATCTCATGTGAATCTTGAGGTCTGTGGACACCTGGAGAGGAATGTGGGGTGACCTGGGACATTCTGGCACTTATTAGATGGGATTCCTTCCCCCCCACCCCATTTCTCTGTAGTAACTCTGGCTGTCCTGGAACTCACTCTGGAGACCAGGCTTGCCTTAAACTCACAGAGATCCACCTGCCTCTGCCTCTCAAGTGCTGGGATTAAAGGTGTGAGCCACCACTGCTCGGCTAGATAGGACTCTTTCTGCTCCTGGGGCTTTAGTCACCAAAGCTATATTTGGGGGAATTTGTCTCTGACTGCACAGTTGGCTTAGTTGCCATCTTCTGGGCTCACCTCATACCTCAGCTCCTGCTATTGCCAATGCGCTCTCTGTCCTCTGGCTCCTTTGCTACCCTGTGGGCACCGTTTACACTGAGGGCCTTTCCCTGACCCTCCTTAAATGATGACTGATGAATAGATGTATTTACGATACCACTACAGTATTCAGGCACTGCTACCTGTTTTCACCTCATCACTGCTGTACTCCACATCCCATTATGTTCAAAACTGATGTCGATTTTATTATACAAAATCTAGACTCAGTCATATGATAACGATCAGCCTCTCATAGACAAACGAGCCAAGGGTAGAAGGCTGTTTTATATATGTTGTGCCCCATATTGGACAAAGTATTTAAATTTGGCACGAAGGTGCCTCTGAGCTTGAGTGCTCAGATAATGGAGTGCAATTTCCCTTCATTCCCACGCTGACCGAGAGCTCTGCTGTAGTATATGTTTATAAGAAACACCATGGTTGGGTCTCAAGGAGTCCAGTACTCTCACTTCTGCCGTCACAGAAGCCGTCTGCTCAGACACCTTGCAAGCCAGGCAGTCACAGACTGTTATTAGCCTAGCTGTCTGTAAACCCGGCTGCTGTCTCCTCTCTATAAATGCTGCTTGCCCACGATGCAGAGGCAGCTCTGCAGCGTGTAGCTAGTACGGTTCTGCTTCTGACAGCAGACACTATTTTGAGAGCCATTCTCACTCAATCGGTTCGATTCTGCTAAATGAAATGTATCAGTTTTTCTTTCTACAATGTGACTCAGTCGACGAGGTTATTTTATTATGTACAGGTCTCCAAACTGGTGCTCAGGAAAGGCTTTAGGTCACACTTGTGGACAAGGTGCCAGGGGATGTTGGAGCCCAAGTTGCTCCAGAGTCAGTGGGGACTCTGCTCCTGTAGTTGCTTCAGTGGGACTTCTGCTCCCTCTTGGCTTCCTTGCCCAAATCAAGGGTGGTTATTGCACTTTTATTCATTTAATAGTAAAGGTGACTAATTCCTAATTTCTCCTCTCAGTGGCTTAATAGGCACACAGAGTGCTTTATAGAAACGCACCAAAAGAAATTACTGCTACCCTTTAAACTGAAGAGGAAGTGATTACCGGGCTAATGGTGGGGATATGGTCAGCCTCCCTCCTTGCCTCAGCCGGAAGGCTTCCTGCCTTAGATGC
Source organism: Cricetomys ansorgei (assembly GCA_026225945.1). Taxonomy (NCBI): domain Eukaryota; kingdom Metazoa; phylum Chordata; class Mammalia; order Rodentia; family Nesomyidae; genus Cricetomys; species Cricetomys ansorgei. The sequence continues at coordinate 2,015,298 of JAMJFZ010000182.1, forward strand.
TGCCGCCGACAGCCTTGGGATCTCAGTGCAGGAGAGACTATATGAAAACAAAGTTCCTGAATATTTCCTTCTTGGAGTTCAGACAGTTTGAAGGACAGAAAGATCAAATATTTGAGCAAATTGGCAGAGACAGCTAGAACGCACGATTCTGGGATTACTGCTCAACTACTTCACGTTGACACCTACTACTGAGCATTCAGTTTTCTGATTACACTGTCAACTGACCCGACTGTACAGTATAAACTTTTTACCTGGAATTCAAGTGATGAAGTGAACCTTTTTGCGAAACGGGGAGCAACTTCTCCGTGCACTTTAAGGTGATGCGCCGGAAGGAGGAGCTAAGAGACTGGTTCTTTACTCCCTTTTGGGACTAGGTTGCCTTCATCCTTGGTGCCCGCTTTAGAAGGGCCATGAGATGCTACTTCCTGCGTGAGACCGGAACGAGCAGGTCTGAAGATCACTGAAGTTCCTTTGAGTCTTCCCACTTGGACTCCTGCAAGCTGCTATGTAAGAGCTCAGACGCTGATGGAAGTTGAGGTCATTTTCGCTCTCAGCCCTGACTGGAGGAAAGGAAGCCATCTTGGGCTGGAAGCCACGAGGCTCTCTCCCCTCGGGCAGCCTCCTGTGGATGGATGGATGATGTCCGCAGCCCTACCACAGAGCATAACAGACCTCCCAGCGGCTCAAGCTATCTGTCAGCATCCCCGTGCAGAATGCTTTGCAGGCCTCCCGGCATCCTAGATTCCAGCACTGTGTGCTTCTAGGGTTTCTTGGGCTGGCTTGTACGGAGCGGCAGAGTATCTCTGATGCCGAAATCAACCTGGGAGGAGTTCTTTATCTTCGGGAACACAGAGTAAAGTACCTCAGGGTGGAGAGAAGCCTTTATGACTTGTCCAGTCCAGCCATCCTGTGGGGTTGACTTGCAGGCTTTTAGACGCGGACTGTGCTGTTCGTTCCCTTCCCCAGCAGTCCTAAACCCCGTGACTCTGAACTCTCCTAGGGACAAGTGTGGGGCCTGACCTGTTCTCATTACAATTCAGCCAAGAGGCAGCTCCATGCAGCACGATGAGGACCACGTGTTCAGAACAAAGTGACAGAGGGGCTCCAAGACTCACTGCGCAGTCAGTTAACTCTATGTCCCTGGGCAAGTGACTCTGCAGTCAGAACTTGCATTTCCTCATCTGTAGAATGGGTGATTCTGGTACCTGCTTCATAAGGCATAGAGGGTTGTCTGAACAAATGTCAGGAGAGTTCTTGGCATACAGCAGACGTCCAATGAACGCTTCACGGCCCCATCCTTGCTGAGGTGGAAGTCCTATGGGCACAAAGGTGCCCAGAAGACCTGCAATAACACATACCATGTGCTAAGCAAGCCTCTGCTGAGCACAGAGCAGGACTACTGGTCCAGTGAAGTTTTAGTGAACCTTCAGTGGAAAGGGCAGGTGTGCCCAGGCACTCAGCTCTTGCTCTGTATGGTGACAAGGATAGAACAAAGCCCTTTGCTGAACCCCTGATGTCTCTCTCAATCCCTATGTCCCATTTGCACTGAGAGGGATCTTGTAAGGGAGACAGCACAGGGCACAGCATATAAGCCACACTGTGAATAGGGGAATTTGGCCCCACACAAGGACATCTGTAGTTTCTTTACCCTGGCATGGGGTGTGTGTGTGTGTGTGTGTCGTGTTTTCCCAGTGTGAGTCCTGTGTGCATTCAAAAAGACCCTGAAGATTAATCCCTGAATTATAAGTCAGTTTAGAATTTGGGAATGAGGAGTTGAGGCGATGAGGAGGTGTCAGACTAGAAGCTGACAGTAGAAGTTTCTTGCTGATATATATATATATATATAGCTTTTGGGCTGCATTTACAGCAATGTTTCCTGGGTGCAAACTTCAAACGCATATGCACAAAGAAGCACCTCCCTCAAGTAGTGTCACAGGATGTTAAATCTATGACAATGAAGACAACTTGGTCCTGAGGCCATGAGTCCTGCTCCCATGTTAGCAAAGAGGAGGAAAGAGAAGAATGGCTCTGCTTGGGACTTAGAGGGGTAGAAACCTTGGAAGCTGTCCAGGGCCGTGTTACTTAGCATGGGTGGCCTAGAGAAAATATAGGCTTGTAGGGTTATTCTGCTCAGGGGGATGGTTACAGAGATCAACTGAGCCAATATTAATAATGGGTTTGTAATAGGCATGGAATAAGCGCTTAATGAAACTTGGATGATATGCCAGAACCGACTCCACCTCCTACCGTGAACTCTCAGCTGCTCCATGCCCTATCCCCCACTCAACTGCTTCCTTGTGTCTCAAAATTCCATGTTTCTTGAATTTCATTCCTGTCTCCAACTAACACTCAGAAGTCTTGTGATCAGTAATTTATTCCAACAGCTCTGATTTGTCCGAAGCTGTTGGACAAGTATTAGTAGTGGCAAGCAGAAGGGGCCAGGAGTCTCAGTGGGATCTGCATTCCTTTAGAACTTCAACATGACAGAGCTGCAGAGCATGCTCCCGATGGATGGGGCTGGAGTTCCATGTACAGCTGACATCTGAACAGCTCCACCTCTCGGCCTCCCCCTCCCAAAGGGTAGACCAAGTGTAGACTGGGGGCTGCGAGATCCACGTGTCAGATACAAGGAAGACCGCCCCAGTGGCTCCCCTGAGGAGGGGCTGGCTTGGGTTCTGGAATTCCCAAATAAAAAACAAACAAAGAAATCTATCATCACTTTGGTGTGGAGTTCTTGCTTCTAGAGAGTTGGATTTCTTGGCACCCGTCTCCTCTTGTACACAGTGTTCCCACGGGTGAGAAGCCCGAGTGCCAAGTGAAGAGATGCAGAGCAGCTTGGGAAATAACTGGTTCAAGGTGTCCCCCTGGTAGTTAACCTTAGCCTACCTCTGTGATCTCACCTGCCATGGCTCCCTACATGCACCCTGTGTTTCAGCCACAGTGAACTCATCCTGTGTGGGTCACTCTGGCCTCTCTGCCTTCTGTCTGAGCAGGTCTTTCTCCGTGGACTACCTCCCTAGGATACTTAGACTCTCCGTTTCCACTCATCAGGATCCCACATGGTCTCATATGCTGCCTCCTGACACATCCTTTCATACCTGGGAATGATGCTTCTTCTCCTGGGCCCACATAGTTTTTCCTATTATTCATTCATCAAATATTTATGGAGTTATTCCATGAATACAGCACTCTTCTAGATACATCAATGAATGACAACAAGGTCCTTGACTTTGAAGAGTTTACATCTGATACCTCACTTACTTCATTCTGCATTTGGATGGTCTTGTTCTCCTGCCAGACATTTCCCATTCAAGATTAGACTGATATCCCGGGCTGGTGGTATAGACATATCATTTCAGCTACTTGGGAGACTGAGGCAGGGGGATCACAAGTTCAAGATTTGCCTGGGTAACTTAATGAGATCCTTTCTCAAAATAATGTATAAGGTGAGCTGAGATGTCATGTGTAGGTGTGGTCAAACACATAGATATCTATCATGTATAGAATGAGTTCCGGACACTCTCCTCTCACCTGTACAATACTGATTCTCAAGTCACCGATCCTAAATTGAGTTTCAGTAACTCTCGCTACTATGACAAGAGCAAAAGTCTGTGCACACAGCAGGTTAGTCCCCTACTTCAGGGATTCCTAATTGAATAAAAGAAATCCAGAGTTTGGTAGTGGGCCTGTAGGGTGTCTCAGTAGATAAAGGCACTTAACCCAGAAAAATGCTGATCTGAGTTTGAATCCTGGAACCCATGGGAAGGTGGATAAAAAGTACTGACTCTGTAAAGTTGTCCTATGATCTCTCTATATATGCTGTACCATGTGTCCACACACACATCAATAATAGTAAGAGGCATTTTGGTCTCCCCAAAGGTGACAGTAACTTGTTAAGTGCTATAGATGGACACATCGTATGGAGGCATATAGAAGGCAGCCCAGGCATGAGGGAGAGCTGTTTACACTGGTGGCAGAGGGGAAACCTGAACTTCCTGAGATGCCATTCCATTCCATAAAGTTGTATTCAAAGACCTTGTAGTAGGTGCAGAATAGCGATCGAAGCAAAACACAAAGCATTCTTATGAATGGGAAAAGGCTCAACACTGAGAAATCTTCCCTCTCTTGTTACACGCCATCTTAAAAAGGAATTAGCAGTATCAAAAACTGACTGATTAAATAGAAAAGCCACAGTGATGAAGGATGTTCACATACATTGCCTTATTTTATTATATTATTCTAGTGAGAATGGTATTAGTTCTACTTTTTATAGCTAGGGAAATTGAGGCCAAGGAGAGATGACTATTGTGTCGGTTAGGATTGGCTAGGTTGCACTGCTGAAATGAGAATCTGAGCACCTTTGTACATTGGAAGTTTGCTCCTTCTTGGTTCTTCTTATTGTGAGTTTGCTAGTGATACTGCGTATGGCTTGATTATCAGATGATTGTGATAGTTTTATTGTCAACTTGATGCAATGTGGAGTCACTTAGGAAGAGAGTCCCAAAAAGGGAATGTCCACAGTAGCTTGGCCTGTAGGCAAGTCCCTGGGGGGTGGGATGGGGGGTTGTCTTGATTGTATTAATCGATGTGGGAAGATTCAACCCACCGTGGGCAGCAACATTCTCTTGGCAGGGATCCTGGATTGCTTAAGAGTGAAAAAGATGAGCTGAATACTACTAAGCATGCAAGCATTCATTTTCCCCTGATCTTGACTGAGGTTGTAATGAGACTGGCTTTTTCAAGTTCCTACTGTCTTTTCCACAGTGACGGACTATAACATGGGATTGTGAACAAAAATAATGCTTTTCTTCTAAGTTGCCTTTTGTAAGGGTTTCTTATCCTAGCAACAGGAAAGGAAACTAAGACAGAGATCCAGACTTCCATGTCACATGTCAGTCATTATGGTGACAGTGTGATTGGGGCTCTGGAGAGTCTCAAACTAGCAACTAAATGTGCTTGCTTGGAAGTGACCTATGCTACTTTTTATAACTAGTCATCCAGCATAACTAGTCTTTAAAAGGCCAGAAATTATAATACTACCAAGTGAGCCTCAGTACAAAAAGTCCATTGTGTTCATTTCATTCAGATACTCATACTATGAAATGGTCATTCAGAATCAAAGTGGCTGTCTTCTGGACAGGCGGTTGTTCATTCACACGGTGCTGTTTGATCAAGATATTTGGTCTTGATTATTGACTTCCTTAGATCTATAATCAACTAGATTGTTGGCAGGTCTGTGATGTAGTCTCCAGGAAAAATTAGGTGAGAGGAGAAGTTCCCTCAACCTTAAGAGCTGTTGGCAACTTCTCGCAACTCTGACGACAGCCCACATGTAATGAAGTTCTTCCTGCTCTTTTACTTCTTGATGGTATGTGCATCCGTCTTCTTGTTACCTCTGTTGTCATCCTTCACTGACATCAGAACTCAGTTTCGTTAGCTACAAACATGGAGAACTGACCTGTGACTCTCCAGGAATCCCCCTAACATTCAGCGTCAGGTTGGAGTTACTGAGGTATTCTGATTTGTGGACCGAGGGGCTACCTTTCTCTTAGCTTCTCCAGGATGTAGATGGTCATTATTAGTGTTCCTCGCCTCAATAGTGTAAGTCGTTCTAATAACCATCTTTTTATATGTGTTCATTTTAATGTTTAATGATCCCAAAACATAAGACATTTTAATAAATCTCATAGACATATATTCATTCTATGGGTTTTGTTCCTTTAGAGATCCCTGACTAATCCATTGTCTTCCAATCCCACTTAAACACACCTTTCTTAAAATCACAACAGTATCCAGACTTCTTACCATCTCACTTCTGAAACTGACCTTCCGTATGTGTTCAGATCCATTTTTCAACATCAAGATCGACATCCATCAAACTGCTCAACTACTCTCTTTCCAAAAGAAGGAATTATAAATATGATGCTTCCCAATCTCGCTCTGTCCACATCCTCTGTCTTAACCTCTCGTTTTCAGTCGTTTGTTTATGTCTTCTCAGAGACCCTCTTAACTCGTATTTTACCCTGCTCTTTATCACAGGTTTTTGTTCTCAGGCCTCCAGCTTGGTTTGGGAAGACGTGAAGCTGGCAGATAACTGAAAGGCAGCAAGAGATAGTTCAGGATGTTTCTCCTCTAACATCAGATTTTGATGGTATCTCTAGTGTCAACCACATTCCCTCTAAGACTTTAGATCCTACTGGACAGGGCCCTGTGGTTCCGATGTCTTCCCGAGGATAAAGGGCCCCGGGATTCCTTCTACCTTAGGTGTGAAAGTTGCTTAGTATTTCTATCCTTTAAATAATTCATTGCCTCCTGACTAGCTTTTCAACCACACATATAAATAATTCCCTGTAATAAATCACCTAAAGTGATTTGTGTTTTCTGGCTGGACTCATTAAATAATTTTCTCAGTGAGAAATCTATATCTATATCTATATCTATATGTATATACAATTTCTCCAAATATTTCTGATTGTGTGTCTTAGATTAGATTGGAGACAAATATTTCTGCCGCAAACCTGCAGAGGACCTTTCAAGACACCCTTCCCATGGCCTGTCCATCTTGTTAGTACTCACAACCTCCCGACTCACCCCTTGTCCTCATACTTCATTTCCTGATACCTTCTCGGGCTCCTCTTAACTTAGCAAATAGTCTGGCTCTCTCAGTCTGTCCCCTGAAATCTGCTGACCAACTTGATACATCACTTCTATCACCTCCGAGAACCAGTCAGCCTCCCATTACAAGAGAGTCAGATGCTCAAAGTCTCGGTGCTGTTGCAGTTCTCCATACCGGTCTACTTGCGGCTCCTTTACCTCACAACTCTATTGCTTTGTCTCTACCTAGCAGTATTTTATCTGTTGTTTAGAACTTTGACCAGATTTTGTATTTTCTTGAAAAAATTACCTTGACCTTTGCTGAAGAATGTTTTGGGCTTGAGAATCATGAGGATCTGTAGACTCCTGTCACCAGACTATCCTACTGTTAATGGCTTACTTTGCTATATGCCTTGGTAGGCTTTGTGTCATTTGGAGTGCTCTGGTTATTTCTCAATTCTCATTGCCATTCACGGGGCCCAGGAATAGATAGCTACCACGCGTGGAGACAATGACTGGGAGTTTAGCCTCAGGAAAAGCCAGGTAGAAAATGATTCACTAGAGCATGGTATTCTAACTGTGGTATCTGGTGTTGACAGAATGAATCTTGTAAAGACCACCAATTGATCTCTTGGAAAACCATGTAGCAGGGTAGTTGAACCCTTATAATCTGTTGGTTAAGATATTTTAAGATTTGAGTCTGGATTAAAACCAAGCAAACACCCCAACTGCTCATCAGACTAATTCATATAGAGCTCTCATTGCTGGCAAGAACAAATCGATAGACTAACTACAACTCAAGACCACTCAGTACAAATAAATTTGAGAAAAAGTTAGCCAGTCAGTTTCTCCAAGTTAGCTGTATCTTTTTGTTGCTCTTGGATAGCTGAATACACTATTGGTTTTCTTTTTTTGACATTGCAGTGGACTTTGATGGGCATTGTTTATGATTTGGAAGGAATCATGGTAATATTACCCATCAAATGTTTAATTACAGAAATTGAAAATATGAAATTTCAGCACACAGCGAACAGTGATTGTTTTGTTTTCTGATTATATCCCATTACAGTCACATTCAGAATGGGGCAGCCCTTAGGAACACAGTGGACACCCGACCCAGGCTTTTTACACAACTGGGGCATTTCAAATTTAGGCCCATGTGTGATTTAGGAGGAACAGTACAGATGCTGGCAGAGCTAAATGCTCCTCTACTGGCATCCCCTTAATGTGAATGCGTTTAAGGACCAAAGCTTCCCATGTGGACCCCAGGTTGAGCTGAAGAGCAGGGATGCTGAAGCATTCAGTGTGCTGAGATGCCCTTTGATCCATCTCCTAGTTGCTAAAGTTCAAATCCCTTTCCCACTTTGTGCTTTCTCAAGGAGCTAATTCAAATCTCCTGTTGGCAGTGTCTCTTGGCTTAGAGATTTGCAGGCTAAGTTTTAAGGTGAATTAACTCTTAGTGCATGGTCCTTTTCCACTGTGGACAAACTGAAGGCCCACTGAGTCTTGGTGGTCATCTCTGTTGAAAGGAAGAACATACCATTTGCTTTGCAAAGAGCTGTAGGAATAAACGAAGCTTTGCCAAAATGCCTAGCTTCAGTGTCATTCATCATCAATCACTTCCTTTGCAGCATTTCTCCAGGTTGATGGTAGAAGGCACTGATTTAATAGTCTCTCTTTCTGGAGACTCACATGCAGCTGCTTCAGAAAGGACCTGGGAAGTGCATCTGTGTTTACATCCTCACCAGATAGGTCAATCTGGACAGGGGACTATGTTACATTTCTGTAAAAGAGGACTTATTTTGGTTAAGGTTAAGGATGAGTTCCTATACTCCATTTGAAATGATTTGCATATTGGCTAATGTTGAGAAGAACTGAAAATATGACCATTTTGTTTCCATTTGTTATTATCGTTGTGATTTCTAAGTCCTACTAAAAACAAAAATTAGTCATCTCATAGGATGACTGTTGAGACTCTTTTGAGGGTATTTCTGGTTAGCCAGCCCCAAACAGTGACTATCTCACAGATTTTCCCAACTCCAAGATTGTAAGGTAGAGTTTTATTATGGACTCATCCCTTGGCTGCTGAGCTCACTCTAGTTGTTCCAGACCCATCATGACTTTGCTTAGCAGTGTTTTCTTCTTTGAATATGAATTATCTTAATTAAACTTAAGGTTCCAGGAGGAAAAATAAATTCCAGAAACATCTGAATTTATTCTTTGCTTTAACTAGCAAAGGAAAAAATAAGATTATTTCTTTTTCTTCATAGCTTCAGTCTAAAGATATAACTTTCAGACCAGAAGAGTTTGGACATTTGCACATGAAACACGAAAATGTTTATTCCCCGAAAATGTCATGCAACAGAAAAAAGAAATCCAAACAGCAATATATAGACCAAAACTCAAATGAGGTCATTTAAACAAGCATCTTAACAACGAGCAATGCAGCCTGTCTGCCTTAACCACAGAAAACTTACCATCAGTGTAAACCAACACTCTTAGATGAGCAAGCCTTCAGTAACTTTAGCCCTCCTCTGGCCTTTCAGCCTACTGCTGTATTTACTCATCTATTGTTAGTATGTAGTTCCAGTTGCCTTGATTTTGACAGAACTATAAACACTGTTGAATTTTTAAAAAAAATATCTAAGCAAATAAAATTTTAGGGGAATCCAGATCATAGGCAGAAGTACGAGAGATACAATCGCAAACTCTGTTCTTGTCCTCCGCCCTCCATCCGTCTTTCAACCCTTCCTTTCCCCTCCTCTTCTCTTTAACATCTCACTAACTTAGTCTGATTCAGCCGTACTACATATGTAAGAGGAGACTTCTTGCCTACCTGTCATTCGATGGCACTGGTCTCCCAACTGTGCTATTTTTGCTATGTTCTGTTTCGTATGAAAATCACCCCAAACTTGGAAATAAGCACGCGAGGTTATTGCTTACTTGTCCATATGTACTGGGTGTTCGATTGACTGAACTAGACCATAGGGGTAGAGAATAACCTACCCCTATGGTACAGAAATCGATAACCTCGGTGAAGTGGAACGATAGCTCCACACTTAAAGTTACGGCCCTGTTAGATAATAGCCAGTCTTGTATCTGACACAGAAATCCATTCCACTGGATTTTCTACAGAGCTGCTAAAATACTCTTCGTTTTTATTTGTGTTTATACATATATGTAAGCAAGTGTGTATGCATATGGAGTCCAGAGATCTATGTCAGCTGTTTTCCTCTATCATTCCACCTTTTTTTTGAGGCAGGGTCTCTCACTGAACCTGGAACTCCCTCATTCAGCTAGCCTGACTGGCCTTCAAGCTCTAGGAATCCTCCTATTTCTGCCTTTTCAGCTTTGTGGCCACAGGCAGATGACATTACACCAAGCTTTTCACATAGGTTCTGGGGATCTTAACTCTGGTCCTCAACTTTCAGAGAGCCACCCCCTTGTCCCTAGAAATTTCTTTCAGATTAGCCAGAATTTTAATACTTTTTTTCACGAACTAAGGAGGCACATATTTATTTTTATGTTTACTAAAGTCTTGGAATTAGACCCAAACAGTGAGTATGACATTTTGTTCATTTATCAAGGGACATTACACTTTATTATTTATTTAAATTATGTTTAGTAATTTTGGTGGAATTAATAAATTCAGTTACATTCAATAGCACTAATAGATTATCTCTGTACATATCTGATGCTCAGTGTATACTCAACAATATCTCCTGTTGTTGTTATGATGAAGAAAAGGAGTGTAGGCCAGTTCAATGTGAAATCCTCATGTCTCTGCTTGAACAAGATTTAAACTATCTGTTACTATTTTGGGCCAGAGGATGGAGGTAGGAAGGAAGTATCATAGGAACACAGATAAGGAAGTCTAAGTAAAGCCTTTGAACTTTAAACTGTATATCAATATCTATCTATCTCTCTCTCTCTCTCTCTCTCTCTCTCTATATATATATATATCTGCCAAGAAAAAGCCAAACAAAAATTAATTTTGATTATTGAAGTGCAGCATTATGAAAACCAGTGTATAAAAGCACATGAGGATCCGTGGGAAGAAACTAATATTGAACTATGTTTGAAGATGAAATAATCACACAAAAAAATGTGCCATCAATACTCCTGTTACACATTTTTAAATGAACCTCTCCAATCGGGCTTTGAAAAGCAGTCCTCACTCTTCATGAGAGATTGATAGAAACTCAGAGCTTGTCAGCTCTGGTGGGCTATTGTAAGAAGTCCATCAGCATGAGAATTGCCTGAGAATTGTGCTTAAAATGCACACCTCCAGTGTCAAAGTAACTGAGTCAGCATCCCCAAGGAGCGATGAGTGTAAGGGCACAGGGATGTGCAGGGTGTGTGCGTGTGTGCAAGTACCTGTGTGTGTGCATGTGTGTATCTGTGGTGAACTGTAACACATTGTACTGGATTTGAATGCACTTTGAGTTTGGGGATCAGTGGTTGCATGGGCGAGCCACATCAGGCCAGAACTTTGGTTAATTTTATTGTAGATATGCTGTACTATTGGCAGCTAGTGTTCTGGCTTTTAGAACCATACCATCCGTACAATCATTGTTGAGGAAGAGGGGCTGCACCATGGTCCTGGAAGTTCAGTGCCAGCCATGTGAAAACGTAAACCTCATTTTCTTCACCTGACTGCTTTACCTCCAAGGATTTCTTCCACTCCAAGGAACAAAATCCACTAATAGTACTTTCTGGTACTGTGGATTCTGGATTACAGAGGGAGGCTTTCAAGTTTAAATCTAGGTCTATTAATCAGAGTTATTTATTTTTTTTCTAAGTGTGCAGTATCTTCAGCAATAGCGGCTAACCTTCAACCTCTGATAGTCTGTATTGTTTTGGGGATCACTTGGACTATCCTAACCAATCATTCTAAGGAGGTTTTCTTATGCTTGGTACTGGAGTTTTGTTAGTCTCTGGTTGTTGGTGGAACACTGTTAACCCAAGTGGCATAACTTCCTTTTGTATGTGGCACCCTCATTTACATGACACTGGACAATGTCGTGAATGCTTTGCATTGTTAGCCGGTAGATTTAGGCTCTGAGAGAGCATTTTAGTACTTCCAAATACTTTATTCATTTTAAAGGCAGGAAAAAGTACACACACACACACACAGACACACACACACACACATATACATATATGTATATATAGATATAAAATGTATAAATAAATATATATACAAACAAATGTATATATGTATTATACACTGTATGTATCTTGTGTATAATTTTTGGTAAATATAAAATAGTATATTCACTGAGTGTTTATCAACCTTGGTATCATTGTCCCTTGTTGGAGGAAGAGTGTACACTTAGCGGGGTGCTGCAGGGACGAAAGGGAAGAAGGGGAGTGATGTGATTCTATTTTAATTAAAAGTGCAGTTTAAAAAATATAATAAGTACACAATTTCTAAAAGGCAGCTTGGCTTTGCAGATCAAATCTTCTAAAGCTAAACATACCAATTGATTTTTTTTGCCCCCTCCTTTCCCATTTAACTTAGCAAAAAAAGACTTCGAATTGTACACAGTGATTTTATTAAAAAAAAAAATAATAATTACTCTTGCAAAAGTGTTTTGTAATTGATTTTTTTCAATTTAAAGGGCCAAATACTAGGAGACTTGGTTAATTTTAAGCCAATCAGCGTCAATAGTGTGCACCACGGTGGTATTTGCACTGTTTTATGATGTAGCAAAACAATCATTAGGTACTTGCTTGGTGCCGGATATTTATTGTCTCTATTTTCCTAGTTTTATATGATGGGTATTTATTGATGTTTTGAGCAGAGAGGTGCCATGGATTTTACCATTTTAGTCTTCTTTTCTGCAAGAAATTTCCCAACTAAATATTCAGAAGGAACAGGGTGATAGTGAGTGGTGCTGGAACGAGAGAGTCCGGTTCTGTTAAGGAACTGGGCGCCCTCGTTTACAAGCCAATGGGCAACGCACTGGACGCAGAGGGCAAGCTTGCATTGCTATCCAGTAGGTCTACACTCTGTCAGCAGCGCTTTAGCACCTCCAATCATTTCGTCCCTTTTACAGCGGGAGTTTCATTTTCAGAAAGGAGTTAGAATTCTCCATCCCTCTTCCTTTCAATTTCAATCTAATATAAACGAGGCTTCAATTTCTTTCCCCTGCACATCACAAAGTACATGTAGCAGCCTGACAACTCACCGGGTGGAGGGAATTGCTGCGTTCCCAGAATCTGTCCAGGCTTCTGGTTTCTCAGTCATAGATTCTCTTCAGTGTGGAGAATTAATGTTATGGCTCTAACCCAGCCTGCAAAACAGGGTGAGCGTTTTTCAATTTTCCAGGTCAGACTGATAGAATGAGGAGTTGAAAGGGAGCAAGAGAGGGATTTTAAAATAGGTTATGGAAACCCGTGTGGGTAAGAGGAAAGCGAGTTCAAGATGGAGATGTTGGAAAATAGCAAACTGTGGGACCAGTAAACCTGAGTTCCCCACAGGCTGAAAGTATTGTAGATACAGGGGTAGCAGAGGATGTGGGATGGTAAGTGAGGAGGTGGTCACTCCAGGGTAGGAAGGCCAGACAAGAGGTTTCAGGATGGGGATAGAATTGATGGATGAGGCCCAAGGTATAGCTAAGGATGGCAGCGACAGGTCAGAACCGTGGATGCGTAGCCTACGTGGATGCGTGGATGCGTAGCCTACGTGGATGCGTGGATGCGTAGCCTACGTGGATGATGATGTCATGAAAACAGATGGCAGGACAATGGTAGAAGACTCACTGGGTCTTAAGATCTCCAGCAAGTGAAGGTGCTCACAGAGGGATATGTCTAATGACATGTGCTTTAATGGAACTGGTGATTATCTTAAGCAGAATGTAGGCCATAGAAAGAGAAATTATATGGGAATTTAGTGGCCCAGGAGAACATCATGCCAGGAGACGCACATCAACTAATGCTGAAGACCAAACTAGAAACCGACTTTTTCCCTCGACTTTCATACTCTGAACTTTGTTCACAGCCTGACATTGTTCCTGTGTCCGCTTCACCACTTGGATTCTAATTTGTCCCGTGGACAGGGTCTACCACTATATGGCCTGTATAAATACCCAGTGCAGGTTTGATAAAGATCTCAATTGACAAGGTGAGTTTAGGGAACTTTTAGGCTAGTGGTTTTCTTATGAACCTGAAAAGAATCTCTATGGAAAATTGTGTCCTCGTAACCTTAGATGGCTCCAGCCAATGGATCCATCTCAAATCCTTAAATGGGCATTTATGTTCTACCAAAATATTCTTCTCTGGAACTCTCCTATGTGTCCTTCACTATTACTGGGGCTAGGTATCCGTCAGTTATCAGTCAGGCTTCCTGCTCTGTACCAGCGTACTCTGAGTCTTGCAAAATTTACGTCCATGTTAATGGGAAACAAGCCATCTTAGGACATAACCTGAATCCAAGCGACAAGCCAACAAATTATAGGTTTGTAGAACTGGGGCTACCTTTATCGTCCCCAAGTACTTCTCAAATGCTTTTACCCATTAGTTTAGAGAGAACATTTTCCCCCTCATTCTGAGTATAGGCTGGGGCTCATTACTTTTATTTTTAACTCAGGTGGGGTCTTGATAACAATGACAGCATCGGGAGCTTGCACATCTTCCTGTTAGTAGAATGTGACTTTGAATGACCTGCTATTTAATGCCAGGTCAATCCCCACTGTTATTTCTATTGTAAACAATTGCCCAAATGCTCTGAGTTTGGGAGGAAACACCTTTCCTGCATGGCCCGGTCATGTGATGATGGGAATTAGGATAGCTATGACCTCCCTGTAATGACACATTAGTCAAGCAGGAGCTCACAGCCATGTCTGTGGTGACTCTCCCAGACAAGTACTTCTGTACACACTACTCTGCAGAAATTTCAGGTTGCCAAGTTATAAACTTATCCCCTGTTTCACCATGCTGTCCAAGAGGACCATACCAACACACGCATCTCATATAGAGAAGAAAGGGCCAGAGAATTTGAATGAAAAGATGTGATTGGAACACTGGCTTTGAAAGGTGCTTCATGTAGGGCCTTGAGAGATCATCCATCACTTGTAGCTTCAGAGATTTCATCAGTAAATCCTCGTCCTGATATGCCTTTCACGGGTCTGTGATGTAAACCACAGAAGCACTCCCATGTAGGCTACACAAATCTTACCTTGTATAAAGCATATTTTAGAGACGCCAACTGATGTTTCCAAAGTTCTGTGGAGAAATCTCAGAGTTAGTTGGTAATTATGAATCACAATTTCTCTTCAAATGCAATGTACTAATATGTTAAAGCAAGGATTGACATTGCTGGATCACCAAAGGTACTTTTTCTTATTTTCACACATCTCTGTAAGAGCCTAGACATTGAAAGTTTTTCCAGTTAAGAAAACAAAACGATGAAGTTTCTAACTGGTTTTGTGTATCTTGAAACAGCAAGACAACAGCAGCCTTGTGTGAAGGAAAGCATTCTTAGGAAACCAGAAAACAACAAATTGCTTTTCTTGCTATTCCTGACACCAAAAATAGCAACCTCCCACAAAGGGCACAAAAGACTTCCAGGCCCAGTGTCTTCTTAGATCTAAGCCCTTCAGACTCCTGAGAGGTACAAAGATCAGCATTCGGTGTTGGCCTTCATATAGACCTGATATTTGAGACCATTAGCCTGCAACTAAAGCTATCCATTCTTCACAGATTCATTTAAAATATAGTTATTTGCCTATTTTGTGGACATTTATCATGTTCATTATGGTCCTCTGTACCCCCTTTATGAATTTCCAACATGACCTCTATGCATCTGTCTATAAGCCTCACCTGGCAACTCTGATTAGTGTATATCTATGTTGCGTGGAGTGGGTGGTCAGATGGAAGACTAGCAAGTAATCTTTCATCCTCAGCACTGCCACCAAGGAACTCTCAAAATAATAGAATCACTGGGCTTGTGGGACCCAAAGGCAAGTCCTCTTTGTGTATAGACGAAATACAACACGAGGTAAACAGACTGCAGAGTTCACCCGAGTTGAGCGTGCTCCATCCTGTTTAGCTTGCACAGTGCTGGTGTTATTGTAGGCGTACTGTGCTTCTGGATATGTTACTTCAGCCCTGTGCTGCCTATCAAAATCTCCCCGCCCTGATTACAGGCCTAAGTACTGTGGTCCTTTGCCTTAGAACCTTCTTTCTATGTCGCTGGCAGCGGATCTGAAGGAGCCGCTAGGTTAGTTGTGGGTGGTGGGTGGGGTGCTCGGGGGCAATGGTCATTTGCAGTCTTGAGTTATCAATTTTCTAGAATCTCAGAAAAATGCGATGTGAAACACTCCAGATCACATTTTGTGATTGGTGTCCACCCAAAATTATCCCAGATGAGCTATTGCTTAGATGATTGTGCAGATATCTGACACACTAAAATTCTGCTATTCTAAAAAAAAAAAAAAAAAAATCGTCCTGAATAAATTTTTTTTTCCTATTGTAGACATTTAAATTTATGGCTTGGTTACTGGTCTGACAGGTAGAAAGACATACAGATGTTTAGAAAGCTTATTAAATATTTCTCTTCAACTGCCTTGAAGAGAATGTTCTGCTATTCCTCTGTGGAATGGTTTTGTCTTTAATACAAAAAACAGATACATAAACTCAAGGGAAGGCTCTCAAAAAAACATCCCTGGGCCTCTAAACCTCTGAGTAAGGATACTCTTAGATCTCCACAGCCACCTTCAGCCAGGGGATTTTGAATTGTGGGATCTGGGGATCCCCCATTCAGTACAGTGGAGACTGAGGCTCAGTCGGGAGAGTTATATAAATCTGAGCACTGGGACAGTTTCTCTGCATGTCAAGCTTCAGACAGCTACTGACAGGACTATGAGGATCCGCTCACCCCGACTGGTTCCATTTGGAGCCTCCATTTTCAAACTTTCCAAAAGTATTCTTTCTCCATCCCTCCTCGGTCTGCGCAGACTTAATCATTTCAAACTCCCATACTCTGAACGTTGGTAGTCCAGGGGAGATGAGAGCTTGATCTCCATCAGTTCATATTCTCATTAAATGCATAGAATGAGATAGAGCCTTGGCATTTGGAACTGAGTACCAGGCACTTAAACAGTTTATTGTCTTGGTTATGTACGTGTTACTCCTTAGCCTTAGGGTTGTGTGGTTTTTTTTTTCTTATTTCATAATACTTTCCTATTTTATCGTTAAAGATTGTGTTTACCAAATTCTTCTGTTTGCGACACTGATTAGGAAGAGTTTCGGTGGAGAACCTTGATATTAAGGTTTGGGTTCAATGGTATTTATTGGATCATTTTAGGTTTAAAGCTCTGCTTATATTTTTTTCTTGTTTTTCAACACTGACTTCATAAAGAAGGTCAATGACCAAAATTTTTGGCCTAGGATTTTTTTTCCCCCAGCAGAATATGGTGGTCTTTGAAATTTAAAGGTATGGGAAACAGGAAGATCTGACCAGGATGATCTCAGTTTGGGATAATCTCTATATGGTGTCCAGGTTTCTCAGAGATTGTCCAGGCAAAGTTCTCTTGGCTCCAGATCTCTGCAGGCGTGTGTCAAGTGTGGTGATGCCTGCTCTGCTCAATTTCATGTTTGACATGCAGGAAATATGGATGCTTTCAGGACATCGCAAAACCTTTAGCAAACTGTCAGCAGGTAAAATTGCAGACTCCTTATCTGCGTGTTTCTAAAAGGAGCTGTGCATGCCTTCTAGCCTTGGAGATGCTGGAGTCTGAAAGAAAAAGTCCCTATCTTCATTGCAGAGGAGGATGGCCAGGGTTGGAGAGTGAGCGAGAGGACTGTGAAGGGAAGGAGGTATTCACTGGGTCAGGCACTGTGTCTCTTTCTCTGAAACTCACTAGGTTAGCTTAGGAGGTAGTCTAGCTTTGTGCCAGTACAGTCAGAGACAGAGTTAAAGCTCAACTCCTTTTGATGTGAGAACAAACCCTGGTCTCCTCAAACAATCCTGCTTCACCCCAGGCTCCATTTGGAGGAAGCCAGTTGATTTCAAGTGCCATGCAGTTGCTTTTGCCATAATTTCATTGGATATTATCCAAATTCCGTAACATGGCATTTGAGGTCTTTCTAAACTTAGTTGCTGTCTTATTTAGGGTTACTTACTTTTGCTATAATGAAGCACCATGACCAAAAGCAACTTGGGGAGGAAAGGGTTTATTTTGCTCATACTTCCATGTCACACAGTTCATCATCAAAGGCAGTCAGGGCAGGAACTCAAAAAGGGCAGGAACTTGGAGGCAGGAGTTGATGGAGAGGTCATGGAAGAATACTGCTTACTGGCTTGTTCAGCCTGCTTTCTCAGAGGATCCAGAACCTGGCCCAGGGATGAACACGCACAATGTCCCGAGCCCTTCAGTATTAATTACTAATTAAGAAAATGCCCTACAGACTTCTCTACTGTCTGATCGTATGGAGGCAATTTCTTATTTAAGGTTCGCACCTCTCCGAAGACTCTGTCTTGTATCAGATTGACATAAAACTAACCAAGACAGTTTCAGCCCGGGTAGACAGCTCAGATGGCAAAGTGCTGCCTCATAAGCTCAAGGCCTTAGTTCAATTCTCAGATCTCATGTGACGAAATCTAGGTATGGTGGCATATACTTGTAATCCAGAACTGAGGACGTGGAGACAGGCTAGGGTTCTCTGGACAGACAGCCTAGTTTATTTGGCAATTTCCAGGCAAGTGAAAGACACTGCCTCAAAAAAATCAGGTAAGGTTCCTGAGAAATGACAAAGAGAATTGTTCTCCAAGTTATGAGCTTAAATAGGGTAGGAGAAATTCCTATCCATCATATACCTCTAGGTCATCCCAAGTCACACACACACACACACAAAACCTACTTGTCTTAGAATTGCTTCAGTATGGCTGTCTAATGGTTCTAAGTCTTCTTTCTTGTTGATCTGCTATTATTTTAGTGCTTGATATATTTGCAGAATTATCTACCCTAGCATTTCAGACTCAGTGTTCATACTTGGTGTCTTCCCTATGAACCCTGACCTTTGTGTCAAGAACTTAGTCTAGGGTTTCCTGCATGCTATTCACCCCCGTGAGCCTTTTTGAGCTGTGACTTTCTTATCTGGCACTTAGCCATCCAGGTCACCTTATGGGGTGAGACAAGATTAGGGAACACAGGACAAAGCACACAGACCCCTGGCGCACTTCCTCTATGCCACAGTCTGGGATCAGTTAGAGGTGTAAAGGTGGGTAAGACCATTTCCTAGCTTAGACCAGTTCTTGACTCACTTAGGAAGAGCTGTCTACATGCATAAATATTACTAGTGCTACGAGAAAAACTCAGAGTACAGAGTACTCTGGTGTACAGAGGTGACAGTCCAGCTGTGTTAGGGTCATGGGATGGTTAGGAGAAGCCCGTGGTGTCTTAGTGATATCATTACAGACTGAGCAAGTGAGAAAATGTTTCGGTGCCTTTTGGATGGAAAGTTTTGATATTTGGAGTCCAAAGTCCCAAGGCCCACCAGGGTGCCCCAGTGTCTAATTCAAAACTCAGAGAAGGGAATTTCCCAGAGGCTGCTCTAGTGGAGATCCAAATGCAGAATGCCAACAGAACAGACCCTTGCTTTGACTGGCTGATGAGGGGAAATGGCTCCTGATATGACCTTTCTTCCATACGGAGTTGTCTTTTAAGGCTTGGACTTTTTGGCTTAGAAGAAAAATTGCTACCAGGTGAAGGGATAAACCCTGAGCACCAGAAGACATTTTTTCCCCTAAACATTTCTCCCACGTGTGAGGTATGGTCTATGCTATAGTCAGGTGTCCAGCCCTTGGTCATGGTGCAAGGCATGGTTTGGGGACATTGCATGGTAGATCAGCTTGGCACCCACCAGCTGTTCGTGGAGTAGGATTATGACAACAGAGGAGTGGAGCACAAGAGAGAAAGGCAAGGCTGGGGTGGCGAGCCTGTTTCCCATCCTATCCAGAGGGTCATAAATGCCTGGCTTGCTGAGAGGCTGTTTCACTGGACACATTTTCCATGGTGACGTTAGTTCA
The DNA here is from genome assembly GCA_026225945.1 of Cricetomys ansorgei. Classification (NCBI taxonomy): domain Eukaryota; kingdom Metazoa; phylum Chordata; class Mammalia; order Rodentia; family Nesomyidae; genus Cricetomys; species Cricetomys ansorgei. The sequence continues at coordinate 2,034,928 of JAMJFZ010000182.1, forward strand.
ATATCCCTGTGGGAAGCAGGCAGTGAGGAGAATGGAAAAGAACAATGTTTTCCAGCAGGCCCATTACAGGATGGAAAACCTGACACGGGTGCGCAAAGGTCTCTCTTCTCTCGGAAAGAGTTAGAGAGGTTATTGACTCCTGACTACTTGGGCTTTTATTAATATCAGATACCATAGTATTCAGAATTTAGAGTTGTCCAAATCAATCGACCTTAACTACACACATGTGAGTCCATCTCAGGATCATAATGTTGAATGAAAAACGAAAGGCATGGAAAGACTCTCACAGTGTGAAATGATTGCACTCACATATACATGCATGTGTAGATTTGCACGTATGTCGTTTACGGATGCAGACTTGTACAACTGTTCTACCAGCACTTGACACACCCTTGGCATCCAAGGCTGCCATAGCGAAATCAAGATGCAGCAAGGTGATATGCAAGGTGAGCTTTCATAGCTCAGGAATTTTATAGATCTCAGGATACTTGGAAGAATGGCTAATATATGGATTTATTCTGGCAAGGCTCATAAAGTGGGCTGCGGGAAGAATATCGGGTGGTTTGGGTACTTATGAGTGTTCAGCAAAAGTGATTGATTATGAAATCTACTGTGAGAAAGAAGGTAATTTACTAGAGGCCAAATGAGGTGGCTGTCCCAGGATGGATGATACTCAGCTGCACGGATGTGTATAGAGTTTGAGGACAGGCATCACTGAAGATCCTGTGGGAACCCAAGAGTCACTTCTTACTCTCGACGCCATGTCATGCATCCAGAGTGGTAGTTGGCCTTTGCCATCTTGCTCTTCTAAGCAAGCACGGAGGCAGATGGTAACAGGGACAGCATAGGGTTTAGAGTAATTGAGTGCAGATCTGCATTTGCTAACCTTGTAAACTTGGAAGCGGCTCTTAACTATGTTGACCCAGCAGCCTGGGTCGGTGGTCAGCAGAGTACATCCTGGGATGCAACAGTGTAGCCTTGTATATGGCCTTGTACAGTTGAACTTACTGTCTTAATATCTTCCTTTGTCATGCAGGGATAGTAACACTGCCTACTGCTTGGAAATGCAAGCTTTAATCAGATAGGCCTGGGAAGATGGCTCAGTCTGCAAAATCCTTGCTGTTCAAGCAAGAGGACCTGAGTTAGACTCCCCCCTCCCCACCCCCGGCATCCATGTAAATAAAAGCCAGGCATAGCAGTACACCCATGAACCCATTTCTGGGAGCAGGGAAAGGAGGATTTCTGGGTTTTGAGTCAGTCTGGTCAAATCAGCGCATTCAAGTCCAATGAGAGACCTTGGGTCAAAAAACAGAGGGCCAGGTATGATGGCACATGTCTTTGCAAGCACTTTGGAAACAGAGGTAGACAGAGCTCTGTGTGTTTGAAGTCAGTCCGTTGACATAGTGAGTTCCAGGCCAGTTGTGAGATCTTTTTAAAAGACAAAATGATAGATGTAAAATGATTGAAGAAAAAGATACCACACACACACACATACAGAGAGAGAGAGAAAGAGAGACAGAGAGACAGAGAGAGACAGAGAGAGACAGAGAGAGAGACAGAGAGAGAAATAGATATATATATATAGAGATGTGGATACAAATCAATAAAGAATTATAAAAAATAAAAATATAATGCCAAGTAGTCCTTTACCACAATGTGTGGGGTCTCCATTCACGTCATGCCTTGCCTAGCTGAGCTGAATTTAAACCACAAACTCTTTCTTTTTTTAAATTTTGAGACAGGGTTTCTCTGTTGTAACTCTGGCTGTCCTGTAACTCACTCCGTAGACCAGGCTAGCCTTGAACTCACAGAGATTTGCCTATTTGCCTGCCTCTGCCTCCCAAGTGCTGGGATTAAAGGTGTGTGCCACCACTGCCAGGCAAAAAACACAAACTCTTTTATGCCCCATGAGCTTATGTTACCTTCAGGTGCACCATACATCCACAATGACATTTCTTCTTCCATCTAGAGTAGGAAGTTGACCATAACAGAAACACCACTAAGTGGGAATGGGTGAGACAGGCGATTTGTGTAATTCTTTTCACTAATAGCTTTTTTTTTTTTTGTGGATTTAAATTAAAAGATGTTAATTATATAAATACATTCAGAATAGTAAAACAGATATTTATTAACTTGTTGAAGCTGAGCTCTCTCTCTCTCTCTCTCCTCTCTGTGTGTATGTATATGTGTGTGTGTGCGTGTGCATGTGCGTGTGTGCGTGTGCATGTGAACGTATGTGTGTGGAGTCTCTTATCGGGATGTGGGACTACTGTTTAGGTTAGGCTGACTAGCCAGTGAACTCTGATTATCCTTTGACCACTGCTTGCTAGCATTGGAGTTACAAGTGCATGCCTCCAGACTTGGCTTTTTATGTAGGTTCTGGGAATGGAACTCAAACTCAGGACTTCATGATTGCGAGAGAAAAATTTTACCTCCTGAGTGATCTCCCCAGCCATGGATGGACTTTCTTCTTTCTCTTTAAAGACTACTTTATTGATTCTTTAAGAATTTCCTACAATATGTTTTGATTTATCTCTCTCCTCCAAGTTCTCCCATATCTGCCCTCTCTCCCCTTACATCTCCACTCACCAAGATCTGAGTTTTCTTTTTGTTTCTATGGAGTCCAGTTTGTATTGCTCAGCTACTCTTGGGAGTGAGGTACGCCCTGGAGGGTCACTGACCTACCAAGGGACACATCATTAAGGAAAACGGACTCTTGTTCTCCAAGCAGCTATCAAATACAAATATCTCCTAAGCCAGTGGTGAGAATTCATGTCCACTCCTCCCACTCCATGTTGACGATTTTTTCCTGGCTTGAGTTTATATAGTCTTGTGAATGCTGTCACAGTTGTTCATATGTGTAACTACCCGGTTGTGTCCAGAAAGCGCTGTTCCTTTAAGTTATCCACCACCCCCGGCTCTTACGATTTTTCTGCTCTCTCTTCTGAATAGATCTCTGAGACTTCCAGGGATGGGTGTGATATGTGTGTTCCCTTTCTGGCTGAGTACTTCTATACAATGACCAGTTGAGGGTCTATGGGTAAATTGACTCTTATTAAAAGGAGAAGTTTCTCTGAGGAAGACTGAGAGATGTACAAATATATAACACGGCCGTTTGAAAAAGCCATATATAAATACTCGACTATAGAAGTTTCCTAAAGTATATCCATTTATAAATATAATTTTAATGGCATTACCTTACTTATGTGTAAGGTAATAGTACCCCAGCTAGACATCACATGTTAACAAATGAAAACTCAGTCCCACAAATGGATTACCTATTTTTCAGTTGTTGACCAGTAGGGTTCCATAGACCTCCAAGAATTACAGACTGTTGCCAATACTCTTGGCTGCCCTCATAACTTAATGGTAAGACTTTATTGCTAAAGATACCACGTAGTTGATTCATAGAACGTGAGAAATCAAGCTGGTACTCACCTGGATATTCCTCTCTACTGGCTAGCTTTTATAGTGCGAGCAGGTGATGTGCGTGCTTTCTGCGGAGGAAGTAATCATTAACCCCGCACAGCTGTGAACTCTGAAAGGCACAGTCATGACCGCCCCGATAAGATAGGCCTACTGATGCAATAGTGGTGTGAGTGTCATGGGAGTAACCAACCACTTTCTGTTTGGATCTAGGACTGCTCCACAAAATGAAACTTATGCTTGGGACGATTAATGGGCCGAGAACCCACAGTTAGACATTTGTCGGCCCCAGGGGAGAAGCTCACACTATTATTCTGTTGGATGAACGTGGTATTAAAACAAATCCTAAGGACTGAACTTTCTTTTATAGAATAGGAACCAGAAGACTCACTTAAACCCTTGGATGACTTTTCATCGTAGTATTAAGCTAGGTTTGTTTTTTTTTTTTTTTTTTTTTTTTAAATTCTGGGAGTTAGAAAAGAAGTTTAAAAATGAACCTCTTATGTTAAATCACTATAATTTCAGTAAGGTTGTATAGCCTGTCAAATTCCTCTTAGTGTGGATGATTTTATACCTAGAATCTTTGGTCAAGAATTGGTTACCAAGCTGGAGTGATGGCTCAGTGGTTAAGTGCCTGTATTGCTCCTACAGAGCACCAGAGTTTGGTTCTTAGCACCACACTGGGTGGTTCATAGTGCCTGTGACTTCAGTGTTAAAGGACTTAGCAACCTCTTTTGGCCTCAACAAGTAACTTCACTTACATGCATAAACCCATACACAGACAAACAAGCATACACACACACACACACACACACATACACAGACACAGATTATATGTGTGTGTGTGTGTGTGTGTATATATATATAATTTTTGAAAAATTCGGTTCCTAGTGCATTTAAGTTGTCTGCAGAAACATATTGGAAAATAGTATGAAAAGCGTAGTTTCCTTTTGATAATAAAATATATGATTTTAATATTTGTGTCACTCAAGAACGTTGGCAGTTTTTTGTTTTCATTGGTTTAGAGACTGCGTTTCATGTAACTCAGGCCGGTCTTGATCTTGACATGTAGCTAAATATTTAACTCCTGATTCTTCTTCCTCCAACTCACGCTTGGTGGGATTAAAGTTATGTGTCACCGTTCCGGTTTATGCCTGGGGACGGGAAGCAGTGTCTTGTGCATGCTAGGCAGGAACTCTGACAATGAGCTCCAACCCCAGAAGGACGGAACCTTTCCAATCCCCTCCACCAAGCATGGTTTGAACCCAGACCTGGTACCACATCACTACGCGTATTTCCTTTTGCTTTATAGGATACTATTCTGTTTATAAAATCTCTCTAAAAATAACACTGAAAGGCACTGTTTAAGCCTAGTTTTTTTTTTTTTCTTTTTCATTATATCTGGGACATTTACCTATTATTCTGTGTAAACGCACCTAGTGATTATTTTCAGTTGCCTAAAGTTCTGTTTTATAAACATATCAATCATTTGTCCATAAATGAGTACTTAGCTTGTCTATATTTGTTAAATAGCCCCATATATCTATTGGTAGACACAGGGAAGATTGTAAGATCTCAGCATAAGATTTTCACTGTGGCAGTGCTATGATGAGCAGGTTGTTAGGCTTACTATAAATTCAGAATGCAGCTTGAGGCTAAGCAATATATCACAGACACTACAGTGCACTTTGAATGCACATTCCTGAAATAAAAACACATAGAGAACATATAATAATTTAGGCTCTGACAGATCATTTTTAGCACACTTTGTGATGCTCTTTCTAGCCTCTGTCCTTCTCCACGGGGCTGCACAGAACAAGCCCAATCCCTATTTATACAGCAACAGCACTTCAGAGATTTGAAGACATCAGCTGCGAAGCTGTGGAGTCTTTCTTCTTTTCTTTCTTTTTAAAAAAAATTTTCTTCTCTCATACAACTTATATAATACTTATATAATATATATATATATATATATATATATATATATATATATATATATATATATAACTTATATAATAACCCTTCCTCTGCTCCATGCATCCCTTAGATCCCCCCATCTCCCCTCTCCCCAAGATACACCTTTCTATTACCCCTCCCTCTGCTTCTCCCCAGAAAAGAACTGTCCCCCCCAGGGTTACAGCACAGTCAGGGCATGGCATAGTGGAATGGAAGGAGTCTAGGCGTCAGTCCTGACATCAAGGTGGGCCACTCAGCTTGGCAGGAGCAAAAGGGTCTCAAAGGCAGGTAAAACAGTCAGAGACACCTCCACTCCGGCTTGTAGGAGTTTTTCAAGAACGTCAATCCAGATAGCCATAAGATGTATTTAGGGGATCCTGCAGGTTCTGTGTCTGTCCCTTCAGTCTCTCTGGGACCCTAAGAGTGCTAGTCAGTTGACACTGTGGGGCTTGTTCTCCTGGTGTCCTCGACACCTCTGATCTCTGCCATCCTTCCTCTCCCTCTTTCGTGGGTTTCTCTGATCTCTGCACAAGGTGTGGCTCTGTACCTCTCCATATGCTCCCATCAGCCATTGGAAGGGGCCTCTCTGGTGAGGACTGGGATAGTTACCTATCTATGAGCAAAACATGACATCACTAGAAATCGTCTCTGGGATATCCAGACACTAGTTGTTGGCCTGACTTGCAGTTTCAGACAGGGGTTCCCTCCTTTGACATGGGATTCTGCCCTTCTATTGGCAACGAGGATCTTGCAGGGAAGATAGACCATAGGTCAGAGGTTTTGTGGCCTGGATTGTGTCCCAGATTCACCACTGGAAGCCTTGCCTGGCTACAGGACATGGCCTGTTCAGGTTCCCTATTCCTGATTACTAGGGATCCTTGCTAGGATCTCCTTCATGGATTCCTGTGAGTTTCCACTATACTAGGTCTGCCAGTCACCCCGTAATTATCCCCAAATTCTTGTCATCTCTCCATATATTTTCTCCCTCCATCCCTCTGGTATGTACTCACTTATGTGTAAATATTAGCTGCTGAGCAAAGAAGAAAGGTACTAGTGTCCACAGACATAGAGAAACTACACAATAAGAAAGGCTCCAGTTGGAACACAAGAATCTCCCTGGTAGAGTGGAAATTGGACAGAGGGTTCAGGTGGCTTGAAGGAAGACAGGAAAGAGAGCTGAGGGAAACTTTTTTTCTTTTTATAAACTGCACAGTTCCTGTCTCTTCAGAGGCTTTCTGTGGTCTGCCTTGAGTTCCACCCTCCGGACCACACACTTCATGGGTTTGCTTTTGTCTCAATTTCTCTTGAATTGTGGAGAATCCAAAGGGGTGCTCCAGAGTAAGGAATGCCACATCACTCCAAAACATGATCATTGGTATAAAGTAGCCTAAGCTTGCAGTGACTCTTCTGGTTGTTTGAGCTCTGTGCTAACAACTAATACAGTCTATGAAAGTGCTATGTCTCTTTTGTCAGTGTTAATAAAGACTCTCTTTTGATTGTAAGTTGATTTTAGAAGGTCTGTATATGTATCCTCATCACTCTGATGTTGCTCTGTTAGATTCTGAACATCCTGTGAAATTTTCTTTCTGATTGCTAATCAAAATATGTATTTTCCTTCTAACGTCCTAGTCCCAAACAATGAAGAATTGATTATGGTACTCGTATGAGATCTCAGGGGCCTTCTTTTTTATGCTGATCTTAGGGTGCCTTTGACGGTGGTGGTCTTGCCACCCATGATTTTACCCATAGCATCTCTTTACACAGATTCTTGGAGAAATGAAAGCATCAAGTCACTTTCTACAGTTCTGCTTAATTTTTCCGTGGTGTTTGTACTCTTGCTATGCCGTTCACTCATTTCCTTAGTTTATCCGACTCTTAATAATCATACAAGCTTCATGAGGACAAACATCAACGTGTACTTTTTTTGCTGCTGTGTCCCTGCTACCTCTAATAGTCATACACACACACACACACACACACACACACACACACACACACACGACACACAGTAACCACTGGCCAATGAATGAATAAATTGCCATTTAAAAATCTCTTTTGAACCCAGTGCACTTCCTCAACCTTCCTAAAGGGACAGAAACTTTTTGATTCAGTTTCATCACATCAGGAGGAATGGTCCCTAACTTGCATCATCTACCAACTACTCCTAATAAAGATATACTTTAAAGATATAACTAGATGTACACACCATCAAAAGAATCTTAATAGACCACTTTTACATTGTAAACAATTTCTCTCAGTTCTATTTTTTTTTCCTGGATAGTGAGGACTAAGACTATCGATAGACATGAGAACCAAGAAGGAGATGTATAGTTTATAGAAAACTAGGTTATTTTGGGCGAAGTTCCAAACAGAGACAGACGTGGTTTGAATTCTAGCTGCTTCATGTTGGCTGTGTGATTAATTAACAGCTGCTGAGTTTGGTCGAGCCTCAGTTTCCTCATCTATGAAGTGAGTCATTAATGCTGATGTACTGTGTGAATGGGAAGACTAAATGAGAGAATGCAGGCAAAGAGCCACATGTGCTGAGTGTTAGCTTCTTTCCCATTTCCCTGGCAAATTCCAATGGGAAACGCATTCCAATCCTCTACAATTTCTCATTTAATACAGAAACAAATTACAGTTCAAAAGAGAGGTAAACAAATCACCAGATAGGATCAGACATGGCATCCTGGTAATAAAAAGCCAGTTAAGTGCTCGCTCAGACTCTTTGCGTGCCCTGATGAGAACATACCCTAACCTTCCCACCTCCGTCGGTTGGCTGGTAAACAAACAAAACAAAACAAAAACCCTCATGACATCATTGTGCCAGAAAGTTTCAGGAAAAAGAGATGTTCAAGTTTGAAATCAATGAGCAACACATCAAAGGGAGGGAAGCAGAGCCAGCAGACTTCCCTCCTGGTGCTGGCAACTGACCCTGCTGTCTACCCTCGCAGGTGGCACTTATTTCATTTATTTGCTATGTGCTACACTTTGTATCCTTTCTTATCTCTTACATCGCAGGTGTCGCTGGATTGGAATGAAACCACACAGGCTGTCCGACATAACGCTAAAACGGATGGCTGTAGCAAGCGCTGTGGCTACTCACACGTCACCAGACACCCCGGAAGCGATAGAGAACTTGAAGTAACTCTGTACCTAACTGATGTGGTAGAAAGCAGGGCGCTGTGAGGCAGGAATTATGAGCAGGATTGAAAGGCAGAAGGAGGGTGAGCTTAGATGAAACTGAGAAGTGCATGAGAGAATTGCAAGCATGGAATGGGGGAGGGGAGCAGCGATAATGTGGTAGGTCTGCAGGCCAAGGGGAGCTTGGTAACATCAGTATGGCTGGTAGGAGGGGCTCCAGAGACAGAAGGGTCAGCAAGGACCTACTGGCCGGGCAGCTCCCAGGCAAAAGTAGCCTGTGGAGATATTAGACTAGAGAGAGGAGCCTGTGGTTCAGGTCTCAGGCAATGCTGGGAGGAGCACGTTGTGTACATTGTCCTTAAGAAAATGGTAAGAGAAACAAGACCACATGAAGCAGCTGATGAGTGCTGTACAATGGTCTGTGTCCTTAGGGCTGATGGGTCAACAGAAAATTCCAGCCCTGCGCCCTCACCCCTAGGTTCGCAGTAATCTCAGTTTCCCCAGAACTGGGAGATCCTAGAAGTTCAGGATATTTAGTACTTAGAGCCATGGTGGTCCCAGGGAAGTGGGGGACAAGATAGTGACTGCAACACCAGCCTGTCCCCCACGGTCACATCAACCTCCTTGGCCTCCCTTTCAGAGTTGCCTGACTTAGACTGTTGCCAGTGATAACTCCAAGAGTCTCAGGTCACTCAGGTGACAGATACATCTTCCTGCCCTTAGATAGATCAGTGATATATTTTTGTTACCCAAAACATGAATGACAATAATTTAACACACAGCGGAGAAGGTGCATAAGCCTAATTGATAAGACTTTGAAATATTTCATAAATCATTTGTCTTCATGTTCAAGTTTAGTCTCCATTTTTATATGTGGTTCTGGAGGATCTTAAACCAGTGCTGATATCTGTGCTCTCTCTAATACATGAATCTTCTCTGGCACTGGATTCCACATGTACAGGAGGAGTCAGAAGGCAAAGGTCCTGGACCTGACTCCTGTGATCCGAGATCGCCCATCCTTACTGCGTGTCCCAAGATCAAGGTGTGTATCTGTGTGTGCGTGTGTGTGTGCGTGTGTGTGATCTTGCTGGCTTCGTGTGCAGCCCCGTTTCTACACTAGTGTTGGAGTAGCTTTCGTGTTAGTCACCTTCAAATCCAGGTCGACTGACTGTCATTTCTGCATTCAATCATTTGTTCAGTTAACAAATATTTTTCATTTAGTTTTAAATTTTGTTATTTGTTTTTTATTATTTTATGTGTATGAGTGTTTTGCCTGCCTGCGTGTGTGTCTGTGAATCACATGCACGCCTAGCGTCCATGGAGGCTTGGAGGAGGGCATTCGATTCCCTGGAACTAGTGTTGTAGATGGCTGTGAGCCACCGTGTGGTTGCTGCAAATGGAATCTGGGTTCTCTGGAAGAGCAGACAGCAACGAGCCGTTGCTCTAGATCTTTCTAAGTATTCAAGAAACTGTTCTAGGGGCTGGAGAGATGGCTCAGCAGTTTAGAGTGTGTACTCTTCTTACTGGAGACCTGAGTTTGATTCTCAGCACCCAAGTCAGGGAGCTCACATCTACCTATAATTCCAGTTCTAGGAGTCTGAACACACACACACACACTTTTGAAAAAGGAACTGCTTTATTCAGAGAGCTCTTGAATGGAGGGTACAGTCAGAAGTGACAGGCAGGCAGTGGCCCTTGTGTTAGAGTGCACATGGATGCTAGAGGAGGTGAGTCAGGTTGTAAAATAATGAAGAAGGAAATGACTGTCACAAGGCTAAAGTCAATCAACAACTGAGGAAATTATCAGGCACACTTGGTGCTGAGCAGGGTAGGCTAGCTGCCTGGATGAAAAGTACCTAGGTGGTGATTTCCTCTCGGTGGTTAGGAAAGGCTTTTTCAAGGAAGTGACAGTTAATTAAAGTCAGAATGGCAGAGTGCTCAGCCAAGCAGAGATCAGGCACGGGGCAGGAGGAACACCTGTCAGAATAGGAGTAAGCTCCAGATAAACCAAATAAATGAAAGCAAGCAATGTAGGTCAGGGGGAGGGTGGGCCAGAGGGTTAGAGTAAAATGTAGGGTGCACTCACGAGCTCTCAGGAGTCTGGGGTGGAGGACAGGGGGTTTTGTCCAGTCCATTGTAAACCCCTAAGGATTTTGAGAAGGTGTGGCGCTGTGGCTCTCAAGAGGATTCTTTTGACCTTCATCGGGAAATGGATGTTACTACAGTTCCATTTTATTGCTGTGACAAACACTCTGACCAAAAAGAACTTAGGGAGGAAAGGGTTTATATCAGGGCAGGGACTCAAGCAGAAACTTGAAGCTGAAACGTGGAGGAATGCTGCTCCCTGGCTCACACACATACCCATGCTGAGCAAGCTTTCTGACACAGCCCAGGATCACCTGCCCAGGGAACAGTGGTACCTACAGAAGCCCGGGCCCTCCTGTATCAATCAGCAATTAAGACAATCACCCACCCTATGCCGATATACCAATATGATATGAGCAATTCTTAAATTGGGACTCCTTTATCAGATGACTCCAGGCTGTGTCATGTTGACCATCAATAGTAACTAAGAGAGATGGGGGAAGGGAAGAGGCAGGGGGTCCATCTCATTGTCATTTGAGTGGTCTAGGAAGAGGTGCCGGTAGCCTCTGTTTGCATGTGACAACGAAGATGGGGAGGTACAAGAAAGTACAAGGTAATGAGGAAGGAAGTATAAAGGCATTAGAGCACGGACCATTTGACACAATTACAAAGGCAAGTGGTCGACTTGAGGTCCCCAAGCATGCCATTCCAAAACTCAGTCTGTATCCTGTAGTTAAGATGAGCTTGTTCCATGATGCTTATCAAGAAAAGAAATGACAACAAGTGCTGATGAGGATGTGGGGAAAAGAGAAACCTTTATTTGGCGCTGATGGGAAGGTCTAGCACAGGCACAGTGGTATTCAGTTTGGAGGCACCTCAAAAACTGAAAATACAACTACTGTCCAATCCAGCAATACTATCTTGGGTTTCTAACAAAAGGACTCCAGGTCAACACACAACAGAGATACTTGCTCATCCATACTTGCTGCTACACTATTTACAACAGCCAGGAAATTAAAACAGCCTAACTATCAATGGCAGTGTAAGCCAAACAAACCCTTCCCTCCCCAAGTTGCTTTTGGTCATGCTGTTTCATCACATCAATAGTGACTCTGACTAAGATAGAGAGCTTTGAAAGTTTACAGCCCTGCTTTGCTTCCAGTTCACGCTCTGCCTCGTGTTTGAGGTTGAAGATGTCATCTTTCAGCATCTTGCTCAGGCTCCCTGCTACCATGCCTCCCCTGTCACTATGGGCTCCTCTTTTGGAGTCATATCCCCAAATAAACACTTTCCTCCTTAAAAAAGAAAGAAAAATGCAAATGAACTGTGGTCTGTATACACAATGGGATTTTATTCAACCACAAAGAAGAATGGAAACACGTAACTTGCGGGAAAATGAGTAGAACTGTAGATCATCATGCTAAACAAAATAAGCCACAGCAAGAAAGTCAATTATGTAGCTTTTTTCATAGACAGAATCTATATCATTTATCTGCAACCTGTGTATGATCTATGTACGATCTGTCTATCATCTATCTATCTATCTATCTATCTATCTATCTATCTATCACCTACCTGTCTGTCTGTCTGTCCATCTGTCTACCTATCTATCTTTAATTTATTCTACCTACTGTTTATTATCTATCTATGACAAAAAAGACAGAGAACTATTTGGGGACTGACAAGAAGAAGAAAAAAATCAGAGAGGTCAGTGGATCAAGGTGACAAATAAAAGCCAAGGTGTATATATATATATATATATATATATATATATATATATATATATATATATGAAAATGTCATAATAAAACCTATTATTTGTAAATTAAAAAATGAGGACATGCTCACTCCAGATTTGAGTAAGTTACAAATCCAGTTGTCAGTGTCTTTGGGAGAGACAGATACAGAGGGAAGGCCAAGGGAAGCCAGAGGTAGAGAAAGGGGTGCCGTGGTAAAGTTACAGAATGCCAGGATTGCCCCTAGGCCCCAAGAGCTAGATAAGGTGTAGACTTTGGTATTTTAAAGAGCTTCCAGAAGGGACCCATCTCTGGTGATATCCAGTTTGAGACTTTGGGCCCCCCAAACTGTGACAGAATCATTTTAGGCTATATTAAGCCAGGTTTGTGGTTAAGGTAGTTATGGCAGTCACAGGAAGCCAACAGAAGAGGGAAGAAGGAATCAAGACTTTACCCACAAGTGTTCAACCTACCATTTACTGAGAAGAAGGAGACTGGAGGAAGAGCATGGTCATCTACAGCTGGGCGTGTCTTCTGGAGGAGGCAAATAGAAAGAGATCCATGAGAAGTGGAATTCAGGCTTAGCTTGTAAAGCCAGATGGGGCAGAACATTGCTGAAGAGAGAAAGACTGACTGAGGGGCTCATACGTTCCCTTTCTTTCCTGCTTAGTGCTACAGACACTGTGCTGTGTCCTCTCAGAATTCAGGTGCTACACTGTAAGCGACATTTGGGCACTCAAAGCTGTCTACGGCAGCTCTCATTTGAGTATGTAACCAAGCACCAAGCACCTCAATGGACCTTTTCCATTGTTCTCCCAGCAATTTCTTAATTTTCAATGTAAGAACCCCTTGCCATCTCATCAGACAGGTCACCTTACTGCAATACGGTACTTAAAACATGTCAAGGTTTTTTAGGATAAAAGGCTTTTTCAAATTGAAGGATCTATGGCAAGCTTTTCAGATCATAAAGTTATTTGCCTTTTCCTCTCCATGGAAGAGCACAGGCACCAGGATAAAATCAGAGACTTTTCTCAGTTCTCCTGTACGAGTGGCTTATAAATTTTCAGGTTCCAGTAGGCAACCCTAGGATGTGCTGACAGGCTCTTTAGGTTTTGGTTTCTGTGGTTAGAAAATATCTAGGAAGCTGTAAATAATTGCCTCTTGGACATCTGCTCAAGTTGTTTTTGCTGCGTGAAGGTTCCTCCCCACAACCTGCCTCGCCCCATCCATTCCAGCCTGGCCATCCTTCAAGATGCTGATTTAGGGTGCTGTTTCTAGGGAGAGAGCTGTAAGAGTATGTACCAAGCTTGTACCTGAGTTCAGTTCCCAGCATCCACCTCTGGAGGCTCACAACTAACCGCCTCTAAATTCAACTCTAGGGAACGCAACTCCTCTTAGCTCTCCAGGAAAAGTCACACACGTGACCAAACCCACACAAGGTACACACACACGTATACATTATTTAAAAAAATTCTTTAAAAGAGATCTCCATTTTTATAAGATCCTCCTCGTCTTCTTAATTCAGGAAGGAATGGAGGAGTCCGGAGAAGCATGCGGTCCTCCCATGGTGATTGCTACACCTCTCTGCATACGGCTTGTCCTGAGTATTGTGGTTCCCTTCATCTTATTTCTGCATTCTGAGCATCCTGATCTATATACCCATCACTGCTACCTCCCTCTAAGCATGACCACACACAGTGATTGCCTATTCGATGCAGCGGGATAGGTCCATGTGTACAGAACAGTGCTCATATACTTGTGAGTTGTGAAATGCCTTTCTTTTCTCAAATGCTTGCTTTGGTGACGTGCCGGAAGTTCTACATAGATAGAACATTCTGGAACTTGGGCCTTGTTTTCAACCGAGCTCCTTGTCTCCTTCTTTATACCTTGACTTCTCTCTATTCTTTTTTATTTATATTTATTTATTTTTTTTTTGAGACTAGGTCTCAGGCTCCCAGCAAACTTGCTATGTAGCTGAGCAGAACCTGGAGCTGACCTTCCTGCTCCCACCTCTTCTGTGCTGGGATTACAGGCACACACCATCACAGCTGGGTTATGAGACACCAGGGATGGAACCCAGGGCTTTGCATATACCAGGCAAGCACTGTACCAAGCGGACTAGACGCCCAGCTTGAAATGCTTGCTATTCAGCCTACTATCAAAACTCGCCCCTCAGCTCACAGCTGGATTTTTCTGGTTCATAATTCAGCTTGTTTATTGGCTACAGTTTTTCTAAGTGTGGTTTCCCCCCTTGTCTTGATAGACCCTTAGGGTACCTTCACAAAGTACTTTCAGGTTTAAGCTACTCTCCGGGACTCCTTTCTATAGTTTGCTCTTGGCTCAGTATAGGCTTTGAAAAAAATATTTATTTTTATTTATGTGTATGTGTCTGTGTGAATGTGTGTCACAATAGTGTGGGTGTCTTTGGAGTCCAGAAAAGGGGGTTGGATCTCCTTGAGCTGGACTGTGAGATGGCTGTGAGCTGCCTGATGTTTGTGCTGGGGACCAAACTTGGCTGCTCTAGAAGGGCAGGAAATGCACTTCACTGCCGAGCTCTCTGCTTAACCTTATCTTGCCTTTTAAAATGGGGCATTTCTCACCCTATTATAGTAATATAAAGAAAACCCAAACTCTTCCCCTCTCTAGAGAGACAGAGTCTAGTAAAAAATACCCACCCACAACAGCTCCTTTGCCCACTGAGTTTCATGGGAACTTGGTGTTTGAGTATGAGAAAGAATCTGTAATTCACAGGCTCATTTCCTGAGGCAGCTGGAGTTGAGGGGAGAGACTCCATCCACGTAATTACATGGATGCAAGGCATCATGGGCCTCATGATGTCATGGCTGACCGAGGGAAAAGGTTCTTATAGAGGTGAATGACTTTCCCGAGTCAGGCAGGGAAATCAAGTGCATCTCTTCCTCAGTCCACTTTTATACTGTCATGTGTACCACATACAGAAAGTTTTCCTGTTATAACTCAATACGTAACCATGACAACCCCTGGGTGTCATAGCTCATCTTCAGAGACTGTTGAGTCTCACAGTGAGGGACTCTGTCCTGAGGGCGCTTGGGGTCATTTTGGTGCAGTATCTGGATATAATGTCAAATATTGATTCCCACAGGGAAGAAACTTCATTTTTCATATTCCAGCTTTCTGTTTGGTTTGGGAAAGGTTGCAATCGGAGTCAGGATGTCTTTTTCTTTCTACCCATTACTCATTATCTTTATTTGTCCTTATAAATGAAGCTGCATCTAATACCAGGGGCAAAACTTCCCTCAGGACACTCTCTATGAGGTGTGCTTTATAACATTTCTATTGTCAGCTTTTTTTTTTTCACGGTTAAATGTTTAATGCCGCAAGGGATATTCTCTTTCTGGTTAAAGCAATATAAAATTTAATTTTGTACAATATTTAGGTAGGTAAAACTGTAGGATAATAATAAGAAAAAAATAATAATGGGTACTGAGATCTACAGAGTCTGTCTTTGGACAGCCCAAAGTTAAAAGCAATTGTGTCCCCATTCTCTGAAAGCTACAGGCAGATGATGACAGTTTGGATGTAGACATTTTTCTGTTTTTGCTGTGCCATTCTCGAGCCATATGTTTTCACCATTGTGAGAGCTTCAAAACCTTTGGGAAGTGGGTGGCATGCCCATTCTAGTGAGTCTGTCTCTTCAAACTTAGGTCAAGCCTGTTGAACTTCACAATCTTTGCGTAGCACCCTTTCCCCTTTTACTTGAGGCTTCCCGGAATAATTTCCAGCAAACATGTGAATGACTTAATTCTTCCTTACGGTGATTAACTACCAGAGAATGAAGGACTCAGTGGAAAGCTAAGCAAGGCTGGGATACATCCAGGCATGTCAAACTCAGACTATGCCTGCGGCTGGCAGACTGCACACAATCCTCTCTCCATCTTTCCAGATAACAGGTCTCCTGTCTGATCCTGGCCAGAGTCTGCCCACCACATGCTTCCATGGCTTTTGTTGGAACATGGCTGGATGTTTCTCTTGAAAGCTTGCAGGCCGTGTAATTGTGAGCGGGAACTGTTGCTGCAGCTGAGCTAGGATTGGTGATGTTGTCTTTAGGAACCCCTACCCTTTTGTCACTTTAGCTTTCACTTCTTCAAATCAAATGTGGTGGAAAAAAGATACTGGGCTCTGGAGAACATCTGGGTAACATATTGGCCAAATGGATCTGTTTCTCTTTTCCTCTCACAGTAAGGAAACCATCCTCCATTCCTGGGAAGATGATTAATGATCTCACACATAAGCCAAAAGACTATGAGCTTTTACTTTGCTTTCTCTCTTTCTCCCCCCCCCCACTCTCTTTCTCTCTTTTTATTCCTACCTGCAGACAGATAACTTCTTCCTGTGAAGTTGTCTCAGGACACTTAAAATTCCAGGAATCTCCACAGCCTATGGATCGTGCTGATGTCTTTTCCCCTTTGCTGCACTTGAGCAATTATCTGGTAGACAACAGAGACATTTCTGAAACCACAGAACCTGCCTTTGTCCTTCTCTTTATTTCACCCCTATTTCTGTTCAGCAAAGGAAAACCACAGCCCAGACAGGAAGGTAAGTTCACGAGTGTGTGGTGACCTGCGGGAGTGGGTTGACTCATGGCTGATGAGGTCAGGGTCACCTCTTGTGGCCACCTGATTTCCGATACCACAAAGAGAACAAACAGATTTGGCTGTCAACCCCCATTTCTACCCTTCGTGCAGTGACCCAAAGCCTTTCAGTTTCCTCTTGAATTCTCATGGTCCTTGTAGCTAGATGTAGGATCTGGGGTCTTGGTGTTTTAGTCTTATGACACTAGCAGAGCATCCTCTTTGCTCCAAGTCCATCTCTCAGCTCCGTCTCCTGCTTCTGTATCACTTTCCTCAGATCCTTCAGATCACTTTCCTCTCTCAGTCTGTGTTTATCCCCATTCCTATGCTCTGCATCTCTCTCTCTCTCTCTGTAGGTGCATGGGGAAGACAGAGGTCAACATCTGGAATCTGGTACCTTCTTTGATCACTCTCTACCTTACTTTTTTGAGACAGGTTCTCCCACTGAACTTGAATCTCACCAATTGAATTAGACTGGATGGCTAATGATCTCCAGGGATCTTCCTGTCTCCGCCCACCCCTATGCTGGGATTGCTGGTGTCCAGTGTCACCGTGTCACCGCACCTGGATTTTTCCATGGTTGCCGGGGATCTGAACATAGGTCCTTATGCTTCTGAGGCAAGCTCTTTACTGACTGTCTCCTCGGCTCCAAAGTCTCTTAAGATTTTTTTTTCTTTTTCCACTCCTGAACACAGGACACTCCTACTGTCATGACCTGGGCCTTTGGGAATACAATCTCTTCACGTGATTGTCTCTGCGTTTGTGTCTCCATACCCTCTATTAACTCTTTACTAGAACCTTCCTCTTTTCTTTACCCCAGGCAAGTTGTGCTGAGGAGGGGGGGGGCTCAAATTTTTCTTGGTCTGAATAGATCAACAGAGAGATATGGTCCTCAGCCACCATCCCTCATTTTACAACTCAGCTGTCACAACAGGGGACAGAGATGTCAGCAGCATAAACAGGCATCCAATCCCCACCGGGACTGTGTGTTGTCACTACGTTTCTGGTGGGTAATTATGTAGCAAATAAAAAAGTGTTCTCTCGGGCCCATACTTACATTCTTTCACATCCAAAATAAATAGAAACAGTATATGCATGCGTAAAATTCAGCTACACCGAATCTAGAATGGCATGCTGGTTTGGATCCTGGAACAGAGAAAGCACATTGGTGGAAAACCCAAGGAAGTTCTGAAAAAAGTTATCAAAGTTCAGTTTTCAGTTTTGAGAAATGCACTATGGGAAAATGAGATTTTAGCATCAGAGTAATCGGAGCAAGGTATGTAGGGGCTCCCTGTAACTTTTTGTGAACTGAAAACTAATAAGAACTAGCTGGAAACAACTTGCTATCCAATCATTTCTTAAATGGTTTTGAATCCTCACACATGAGATAGCAAGTCAACTCAACGGTGTTTTTGAATTATATTTAATAACAAGGTATTTACAATATTTTAAGTAAGCTAGGAACTTATAAAGTATTATATTATTAAAATATGTGGTCATGGAAAATTGACAGAACATTGTCAGATAAGAGGGTTAATGGGGATTTTAAAAAATTGTGCATATCTGCTTATTGCTGGCTTACAACTGTAGACAAGGAAGTTGGTGGTCCTAACCCTGTTTCCTTACTCAAAAATGAAGAAAATAGAATAGTTACAATGTATAATATGCTGTGTTCACCTTTATATGTATAAGCATGCAGGTATAGAAATACATATAAAACACCAGGTGTGTATGTGTTTGCTAGTTTGTTTTTTTTTTCCTATATGAACCTTGTTTTGGTTTGACAATACTTTCTTCAGTTTGATTTTTATTTGTAAGAGTGTTAGTCAGAATGCCCTGACACAGGCTTGCTAGTGGCAGATGGGGCTCTGAGAACTGGGCTCAGATGTCCACATATAAACTATTAGCATTGAGGAAGGGGAACTCTCTCCAAGGGATCTGGATGATTCACACGCTTACATTAGTCCTGACCACAACTAAACTTGACATACACAAATGCCATTTAGCACATGTCCATCCGGAAGAAGTTGGTACGGAATGGATTTTGCGAGAAGAGAGTATCAGCAGCTGTGTGGATGACAACCTGTCAAGTTGACCTCAGTTTCCCTTTTGCGCTGGTGGGTCTGCCTCAGGATGGGACAAGAAGCGTCACCATATTAACCTGTCTTGTGTTATTAAACATGAGGTCACCTGGTTAATTTCCCAGCTCTAATCAGGGCCCACAAACAGAGGCTCAAGTGACTCGCTTGGCTTTGCAAACTGCTTGTCCAGAGCTGGTCAGGCTGACACGAGCATCCGTCGCCTTGACAATGAGTTTCCTCATTGTCGGATTTGACAGCTCTCCTGATGAATGTCTGCGAGTGTTATTAGAGTGAGTCAGTGCTTGGGGCCCAAGTCAATCTATAACTCTGGCAAGGAACATTTATGAGTCTAAGAATGGAAGGAACAGGCTTTAGACCCTTGCAACTGCTAGTGGCTCAAGATAATGGGTCCCTTCAGGCCTTCAGTCCTCTTTGTTCTGACTGCTACGAGTAACGTTTCCCTTGGTATGTGTGACATGCTCATTTGCTTTATGGTACCCACCCTGTCCCATTGTATCATACTGAGAAAGCTTGGCTGGTCCCCTTGATAGTACAGGTGAGCCCAGCAGAAGGGGGGAGTCTTTCCAGGAACCTGGTCAACTCCAGGAACTCTGATGTGAGGACCCCATAACCCACCCCCAAGGCTGACTAACTCCTGGTCTTGAGAGTGCTGGTGATCCTTCAGGTCTACTGTTCATTAGGCTTGTTGCGGCTGGGAAAGGATATGAGAATTGGAGTCAGCAGATTTTGTTTCAAAGCCTTTGGGCTAATTATCTGGGTGACCTTCCATGAGTCAACTTCTGGGCCTCACTGACCATAAAATTAAGGATAACAATACTTACCGCACAGTGTGGCTATGGATTCAGTCACCAAGGACTTTACCACGCAATGCATCATCACTCCTCGTGAATCACAACGCCAACGTGTGTCTACATGTGCTGTGATATATCTGAGATGGGAAAAAAGGCTCGAGTCCGTTGTGTTCTAAAACGCGGAAACCTGATCTAACTGGCTAGTGTGTAATGTGTAGAGGAAATAGGTTAATTTTCTAAAGATTTGTTTGTAATTATGCATTTATGCATGTGTGTGGTTGTGGGCTTGTGCACCCGAGCGGAGGTCCGAGTGGAGGCCAGAGAGGGCGTTGGCTTCCCTGGAATGAGTTATAGGTGGTTACGAGCTGCCCAGGATGGGTGCTGCAAACCGAATGTGGGCTCTCTGTAAAAGCAGTAGGTTCTCTTAGCTGCGGAGCCTTCCCTCTAGCCCCTACTCCAGTTTCTAAAGAGCTGACAAGCTGGAGTGTGTTCCAAACTTACAACTGAGTACCTAATATTAAGAATCCGATTAACTTGCTTTTTGTGCTAAATGATTAACTGTTCATCAAAATGAGATTTCCGCATGAGTGTTAAAGACACAATTTCACAAAGAAAATTCTTTTGCCACTAAAATTCCGAAGCCTTGCCCGAAACCTCTTCAGCCAAAGACCCACTAGAATGCTTATGTTGATGTTTTTCCTCTGAATTTGCAGCTGTGTTGAGTCCTTCCCTCCTCTGTGTCCTTCTGAGAAGATTGAGTTCGCTTGCCACCTTGCCTGGTCACATGGGCTGGAGCAGGAGAAAAGTCTTCACTGTGTGGCTACTGATATATCTTTTTATGTCTCTCTACCTCCAATCTCTATGAGCGAGGCAAAAACAACAAAAAAAAATGGGTGAGGGGTTTAAATGGAACACTAAGGGTAAGCATGTCTGTAAACTAAAATCCTGTTCTTGTTAACAAATTCTTACTTCCTCCCACAAAACTGTAACACTAAATATTTGAAGTTGTTTCCAAGACTGAAATAGTTTAGGCAAGTGGCCACCATCTTGCTGGGCCTTTGGGGCTTGGACCTGTCTGTTGACAGAACACTCCTAGCTGGTTGAAGCAACTACACCTTTTCTTGAGGAGTTCTACTCCTACCTCTTCCTATAAACAGGGATCTGCCTCTCTGCTTGCTGTGGCTTTCAGCTCTTCCCACCACAGTGACTCCAGAATAAGCTTGCCTTCTTCAGCTATGGCACAATTCCACATTTCTTAGTCAAATATTCTGTTCTCTATCATATTTTTTTTCCATCACATCGATTCTTTCTACTATTCTCTGCCTGAAATGTTTTCTGAACTCCCTAACATCTTAGCTGATCTACAGATATATGGGAATTGATGGAGATCTGTCTCAAGGTCTGTCCTTACATTTCCATGAAGTCTGTCCGATGTGGACAGCACACTCTCCCTGCCAGGTGCTATTCCAAGAACTTTATATAATTGTTATACCAATGTCAACAAATGGATACACGAATCATCTACTTGTTTAGAGACAAGGAGACAGAGGCATGGAGAGTTGGAAACTTCTGGAAACTTAAAATTCTGTTCTACTATATCGGCCTGTGTGAAAATGTCTATCTTTGGACTGATGTGCACAGGAGAATATTGACACTGTTCTTTTATTAGTAGGTACCATTACTGCCACGCACAAAGTTTTACTCTTCCGCATAAGATCAGGGTACATCTTTCTGGGACTTGTTCCTCTCCCTCCCCGACATGTTTTATGAAGGGATTGGCTGGTGTAGTTTCTGACTCTCCTAGCAGTAATTTATAGCAAGGGCAGTTTAAAAAGTCTGACCTATTTTCTGGGTCACAATGCATAGGTCAAAGCAAGTCTCTTACCAAGAAAATCTTGTTATAATCTTTAATAATATTTAAAAAAAATGTGTTTCAGTGTTTTGCTTGCATATATGTCTATGTATCATGTATATGCAGTGGCTGCCGAGGTCAGAAGAGGGCACCAGATTTCCTAGATGAGAATTGCATATGGTTTTTAGCTGCCCTGTGGGTGCTGGGAACTGAACCTAGGTCCTCTCTAAGACCAACAAGTGCTCTTAACCAGTGAGCTAATTTCTCCAGCCCCATAATCTTAACACTTGTGTTTATGTCACTGGGATATTTTAAAGAAAAATGGGTTCTAGTGATCTGGCCAGATTTGTTTCAGATCTGGTCTATAGTTTTCTTTAGTCTTATTCAGAACATGAGTCATTTGCAACTAGGGCAGGCTTCTAATTTGTCTATCTTTTGTTACTATCTTCCATCATACATATTCATTGTATATGATACTATGTTATATGAAGGCATATATATGTGTGTACTTGTGTGTGTGTGTATATACATATATATATACACACATATATATATATGTATATACACACACACACACACATATATATACACATATTGGGCATATGTATGTATGTATGTGTATATATATATGTGTGTGTATGTGTATATATATGTATATATACACACACATATCTATCTATCTATCTATCTATCTATCTATCTATCTATCTATCTATCATCTATCAGGCATATTGTACCTTATGCTTCTGCACCTGCCCCTCCTCTGTCCCTTCTACCTTCCATCGGTGTCTTTGTCCCCCAGGCAGTTCCACCACTACTTTCATGTCAAATGCACACATCATTTTATGCATCTCTATAAAATACAGGAACCATGTGTGACAAAACTCTGATGTTTGTCTAGGACTGGCTTAATTTATCTAATGTGATCATTTCTACATGCTTCCATTGTTCTGAAAATCATAAAACTTCATTTTTTTTTTGGTGTTTCTGATCTTCACTCACTTTATTTCTTCATTTTCTTCCTTCTGCTTACTCTGTGTTCCATTTCTTTCCCTCAGTTTCCCAGGTGAAAGGCGAAAGCGTATTGATTGTATATCCTCTTTTTACTTAAAACATTTGTGGCAATGAGTATCTTACTAGTTTTAGCTGGTTCTGGTTGTTTTCAAAGTACATCTTAATTTTTGGTGTCTTGGTTGTTTTTCTTTTTTCTTTTCTTTTTCTTTATTTTTTATAGTGCTAGGGTTAATGCTGGTCCTTGTATATAGAGGGAGATATCCAACCACTGAGCCCTCTAGCTGTTCCTATTGATTATTTGTGCGCACGTGTGTTTGTGGTATCGTGTACCTATATGTTCATTTGGGTATGTGCATAGTGTGTGTGTGTGTGTGTGTGTGTGTGTGTGTGTGTGTGTGTGTATGTGTATGCAAAACTTCATGGCCGAAAACAATTCCATTGTGCATGTGTACATACCTCTCTTAAGACCCAGTTGGAGTAATGTATTGTAGGGATGCAAACAACATGGCCCCCAGTGATTCCTGTCAAGAGTCAAATGTTCTAGCACACACTCTTGATTCTGTCCCAGTGGTCATTTCACTGATTCCTTATTTGGTTCCCACTTCTCCTCCATGGGATGGCCCTCCTCCCTTTCTTCCTGCTGAAGCTCCTTTAGAAAGACTGGGGTAGATAGCCTTTCTTGTCTGAAGGCTTCTATTCCTTTTCTAGATGGTCTCTCATCTCCAGTCCCATGCTGTATGCAGACTGCGTCTCTTCCTCCCAGCACTTAGTCCAGGATAATTCTTCTGACAATTATTCATGTATCGACACATGGTCACATAAAAGACTTTTGTCTTGGTGAGTCCAGAACTCAGCAGAAGTCTGTGCAGGTATGTGCTCCAAGGAGTCCAGACTTTTTAAAAGTGAAATAATCATAAGAAATAATTTAAACAAGAGTTCATTTCTAGGAGAGATTGCTGTTAGAAGTGTCTTGGCAATGATAAAAAGTGTCTCCTTTGAAGAGAGTCTGCCTCAAGAATAAAGTTTGAGGTTTTATCAGACACGTTCTTCTTAGAGTCTAGAAATACACATCAAAGATGAGACTCTGTGGAGAATCCTTCTGCATTTCGTAGGTGGCAGAGTGCAGCAACAACATAGGTCTTTGAACCTGGCTTAGGTAAATTCTGTCTCCATTCCTTATCTTTCTAACTCCCAAGTATCTCATTTGTTAAGATGAATTAAAGAAAATACCCCTGGTTTTGATATGCTTCACACAGCTGAGAATATTTTACATTATATAATCTGCTTCCTTGAGGTTGGTACCAGGCGTTTTGGAGCACTGGACATAACCACAGAGCATCAAACAGAGCTGTTGATGTGGCACTTCCTTTCAGGTGCCACAGGAAGCAGTGTTGCTGAGAGGAGTCCATCTTCAGTGAGGGTGCTTGGCATGTCTGGGTTCCAAGGTCTGCCACGGTAAAGCCTCTGTGTCTAGTTCTGGAGTACAGGGGATAAGCCTTCTCACTAAGTTCGTAAGAGGGATGGAGATATTGTTATTTACTTGGATGCTTGAGCAATATGATTTGAGGCTTGCTCTTAGCAAGCCTCGAGTCCTCTTAGACTTCAAAATGGGTCTTTGGCCCTGTTCAGTGATTCCATATACGGTTTTAATAACTCTCCTTTTTTTTCTGCTTAAATTGGGTGACAAGATTTTCATTAGATTTTTAGAAGGACCTCTGTGTAAAAGGTGAAGCAGTTCTATGAAAAAGGATGCCAAATATGAACCTTTAGTTTCCTTGGAATTTCAGCAAAAATCCCCAAGTGGGCAAGACCCCTTATCAACATAGCTTAACAAACCACTGGGCCACTTTTGCTCGACCTGTTCAGAGAATATGAACTCTTTCTCTTAGCATTAGCCTAATACTCATTTCCAAGCTGTCTCTGAGGAAGGTACAAGGAGGCTGAACACTCCCTTCTTTCCCTTCATCAAAATCCAGATGAGTGTACCTCCTAAAGAAATACCATATGATGCTGGGTGCCTTGTGCCTATTGGTGACTTAAGTGTTACAAGAGTGTTCCTCATTTACAATGAACTCATGTATTTCCTCCACTGGATTACTAGTGATAGGAATGTGTATGCTGATACCCATAACCAAGCCATGTAACTGATAATTTCATATAGTGTTCATTCCATTGGACTTGGGTCATCTTTTTACCATCCTTATGAAGCTCTACATAAAAGAATAATCCTAAGTAGAGGTCATGTTAGGTAGTGACCTTTAATAAGAGGATTCCTGTTGTGGAAGTCTTCTTTAGTTGTATTGAAAATATTGATTTGTACAATGTTGGGGGGAAGGGCTCACTAGACCTTGGTGTTTTGTATTGTCTGCAGGTGTTGGTTGAATTGCTCAGAGCCTGCACATGCTATCAGAATACCTGAAGATTTTTGAATAAATAAAAAGACCTAAGCTCAGATTCTTGGGGTTACCAGTTGTTTTTAACTTCAAAGTAGGCTCTATCTTAAAATCTGGAAAGTGTTTCCTCAGGGTTGGGACATAGAAGCTGTCTTCCAGAACTGGATGAAGTTGTATCTTGTGCTGGTAGCTGAAGTTAGCACTGTAAGAGTCATGTTGGTAGTACTAGTTTTGAAGGCATGAAAGGGGTCTTTGGCACTGTGAGAGGCCAGGAGAGGTCATTGGTAAAGGTCCACCCTCAGTAGTAGTTGAAGGCCCAGATTGAAGGAAGGGGTCATATAAAGAAGTTGAGGCTTGGCACTATGAAGAAAGCCCAGGAGAAGCTATTGGTGAAGGTGCAGCCCAGTTGCAGCAAGGGACCCCAGCATTCTGAAGATGCCCAGTGCCATGGGATGACCACCAAGAACAGCATCAGTGAAGCCAATCAGAGCCTGAAGGACAAGCTATGCGTGCTGCAGAGGGCAGAGCCAGAGAAGTGACCCAAGCCCTTTGGAGGAGCCCAGAGTGAATTCCAGATAATTGGACATTGATAATGTTTTTCTGTTGTCTAAAGACATTGTGAAAAGCTTGATTTTTGGTTTCATTTGGTCCTGTGCATTAGTAGCCCTCATGATTGTTCCTCTTAGAAATAGTTTTGCTGGTATAGTGTTAAATTGTGGTGTAGAGATAAAGCATTTTTTTTTGTCTTATACAGAAAAGGGGAAATATTGTGGAAGTTTTTTTAGTTGTGTTTAAAATATTGTTTTGTTCACTGTTGGGAAGGGCTGACGAGGCCTTGGCATTTTGTGTTGTCAGCAGATGCTGGTTTGATTGCTCAGAATCTGCACATGCTATCAATAGAACACCTAAGGAGTTTTGAATAAATAAAAAGACCTGAGTTCAGATGCTTGGGGTTCCACTGTCCATTTGGGCGCTGACCAGGGTGGTGCTTCCCTCTGCTGAAGTCTAGCAGGGCTTGCACCAATGAAAAATGCCTGCTTGCCATCCTTGCTGAGCTACCCAGTAGGTGTGCTACAACAGAGTCCTAAGTTTTATTG
Organism: Cricetomys ansorgei; assembly: GCA_026225945.1. NCBI lineage: Eukaryota > Metazoa > Chordata > Mammalia > Rodentia > Nesomyidae > Cricetomys > Cricetomys ansorgei. The sequence goes on from JAMJFZ010000182.1 coordinate 2,061,134, forward strand.
TAAATTTCTTTTGGGGAAACAGCTAGAGCAGGGCAAATAAGTAGGAAATTCTTCTTCTCTCCTCCACTCTGAGCCTCTTTTCCCCCACTGTCTTTCCCTCAGTTCTCATGGACCCAGGGCATTCTGCTCAAGTCAGCCAAGACATACTCTATTGCTTCCTTCCTTCCTTCCTTCCTTCCTTCCTTCCTTCCTTCCTTCCTTCCTTCCTTCCTTCCTTCTTTTTTTCTTTCATTCTTTCTTTTTTCATTTTTAAAATTACAGTATAATTACTTCCATTTCCTCCCTCCAAGCCCTCCTATATACCCTTCCTCGCCCCTTTTATATGTACATACATGAGTGTGTATATAAAGCACACATTTCTTTTAAGCATACACTGAGTCCCAGGACCCTAGTTCAGTGTCTGTCACATGGTGGCCGTGTCTTTCCTAGAAACACCCACTGTGTTCGGTATCAGTGTTTGTATCAGTAGCTGACAGCATTTCGGCAGCCTAAATGGATGATGAATGCTTGTGCCTGTCTGGCATTCAGTAATACTATCCCCCATTTCCCCATCCAAGCTGGCAGGGACAAGGATATTGCATTTGTTTTACAAATTCACTGGGGCAGAGCCAGAGTAAACATGAATTGGAGGTTCCATTTAGGGCCAACTCATTAGAATTTAAAGCAATTTGCAAAAAAATAATCCCAATTAGCACAGCTCATTAGAGTCTAATTGGAGTCTAAACTCTTCCTTCCACCTGGTTGTCTCAGCGGGGCTCCCGGGGATGCGTTGCTGGGGGTGGATGTCTATAGGGGTGTATATGTGTGGACATGCCAACGAGTTAATTTACCCACAGCAGGATGGGGATGATCCAAAGGAAATGCATGAAGAATCAGACTGAATTGACAAAAGTAGTGTATAATTGCAAAAGGCAACAGGACCTAAGCTTTGAAATTTCCCTTTTATTCTAGCCAAAGATGTGCTGTTGCTCATCTATGCTTAGACTGGTCAAGGGAAAGGTGTTTGGAGATCAGCCACCACTCTCTTCTTCCAGTCCGGTCTTAGGTCACGTTAGGATGATTTTTAAGTATTAAGCCAAAAATCTGTCCTGGCCTTCATCCTACTGAATACCCATCAGGAGCCTGCAGTAGTGTCTAGGTGCCTTTGCTCTGGGGAAGCTACTTGTACAGTATCCAACTTGGACTTTTGCAGTTAACTCTTGGCGGTGCCGTGTTCCCTGCTCTTTATTATCCTTAGTACAGTGTACTCTTTGAAATGTGTTGACTTAGATTGTAAAATTTCACCTCTAGACTCTAGATACTGACTGTTTTTTTCATGTGTTTGAGTCCCAGGAGTTTACAGGCTTGGAAGAGAAGTCAGGGTTCTGCCCAGAACAATTACATTGGCAAAAATGTGGACTGGTGCCTGGTGTTCCTCCTTCTATCAATGGGTCCTCGTCCTGCTTCCTTGGACATCTCACTCCTGACCCACATCTCTTGGTTTCTAGAGCTTCACCAGATATGAATCCATATGGCTTCTGATAACATTTCCAAAATGTCTATGATTCTTTTCAATCGGCTTTCATCTGCCTTTCCCTGGGCTAAGAATGCCTTTCACTCTCAACCGTCCCTTAAGAGTGCCATTTTGAGATCCTCCTCCATCCTAACCTTGAATACTCCCTTTTTCTTATCTTCTTCACTCCCAGTGAAGAGATTAAAACAGAGACCATTTTATCCATTGCTACCGTTGATGCTGACGGAACAGAATTTACCTTTGTGCCCCGGCCTTCATGCTCACGTTGATCTAGCCAGTTGCTTCATTTTTAACATATTTCTGCAGTCCTGCTGGACCCTTGCCTCATAATAGGCACCATTTCACTTAATGTCTCATGGCTGGTCTTGCCCACATAGCAGACCTGTTGAGTACATACTATGGCTCACTTAGTACAGAACTTTGCATTGGTCCTGTTTTACTTCTTTGTGTTAGATTGCCGTGGTCTTCGTAACTAGCCCTATCAGGATTGAAGAAATATAGGCTGCAATGAGTTTTACCTTCGGTAGTGAGATGCTTCTCTGGCCAAGGTGGAAAGCAACACTCATCTACAGATATACACATATATATTTCGCTTGATAACATTTTCATTTAGAAGATTCTCCCTTGGGGCTTATAACCTCCTCAACTTTGGGGTTTTGACATGTTTTAAAGTACCAGAAATAAGTTCCCTCCTATGGAGCAGGCCTCAAATCCGATAGATCGTGTGGAACAGAAAACGATTGTTACACCCACAACCTTCATGCCGCTATTGCACCCCTGGGCACATCTTGTCTGTCAGGTCAGTGTTATACAATCCGAATTCACTGCTGGATAATGCCGTCCGTAACTTTTCTCTCTAAGAAACCTGCACAGAACCTTTCAGCACTATGAAAGCCAATTAGCAGGGAGGAAATTTTCAGGTCATTACAGCTTGAACTATCTATGTCTTGTGATCAAAGTGCATGGTATCTTCAGTAATAGGGTCTCACCATCTAGTTATGGTGAAGAACCGAGATCAATGACAATAGCCTGTTTTGTTTTAGGGGCTTCTGGGACCTTTCTGACCGATAACTTATATCCCATCCCTGGCCCTAGGATTTTTATATAATTACCAATGTCTTCTGGGGTTAACATTTGCCCCCTGTACAGGGTACCTATACTCAAACTCCTTTTGAAAATTATACTTTTTAACCAGCCTCAAAAATTTTAGGTTTCTATAAGGATTTCCATATATCCTTAGTTTTGGTTAACCCATTTTCCAGCCACTCCTCTCTTCTGCACTCCCACCTATGTCCGTTTAAGGATTTAACCTTCAGCATCCCCCACTCTCTGCTTTTATATTACCTGTATTCTGTTATCCCCCGCACTCCTTACTACTTCACAGCTACTTCTTCAGCTCTACTGATACTCCAGATTAAATGCTTAATATAATATATTACAGTCCCACCGACTTTCTCACAAACTTCATTTTTCTCTATAGCTATATGCAATTCCATTATGCACATACACCACATTATAATTATCCATTCATCAGGTGATGGACAGCTAGGCTGATTGCATTTCCTAGCTATGGTGATTAGAGCAGCAATGAAGATGAATATGCAAGTGTCTCTGTAGTAGGATATGGAGCCCTTTAGGTATTTGCCCAGGAGTGGCAAAGCTGGATCACATGGTAATTCTATTTTTAACTTTTTGAAAACCTTCCACACTGATTTTCATAGTGACTGCTCCAATGTGTACTCCCATCATTAGATAAGCATTCCTCTCTCCCCAGATCCTCACCAGCCTTTGTTGTCATTAGTTTTCTTGATGATAGCCATTCTGATGGGAGTGAGTAGAATCTCAAGCTCCTACTTTGTATCTGATGAATTGAGACCACTAAGATTCTGAGTTATTACTGAAAAATATGTATTAGATTTCTGCCATTTGGCTGATTTTGCAATGTTTCTCCCCTCTTGCACTCTTGGTATATTATTATTCTAGCATGATTTGTTCTTTCCTGTGGCTTTGTGAATGGATTTAGTTTTCTCTTCATTCCGAAGAATTCCTTCAAATGTTTTCTGTAGAGCTGGCTCAGTGGTCATAAATCCCTTCCTACGTTTATCATAGAAAGATTTCTATTTTTCCTGCAAATGTGGCATATAGCTTTGCTAGGTATAAAATTGTGGTTTGGCAGCTGTCTTTCAGAACTTGGAATACATTTGCTCAGACCCTCCTGGATGCCAAGTTTCAGTTGAACAACCTAATGCTAGTCTAATGGACCTGCCTTTCTGTGTGACTTGGTGTTTTTCTCTCACTGCTGTCAGTATGCTTTCCTTGTTCTATATATTAAATATTTTAATTATGACAGTGGGCTGTTATTTTCTAGTCCTGTCTTCTTGGCATTCTAAATGCTCTTATAGCTTGGATTGGCATCTCTTTTTTTAACTCTGGAAAATTTCCCCTATGGTTCTTTAAAAATATTTCCTATGGCTTTAAAACTAGGTTATTTTCCTTCTTCTTTGCCTATTTTCCATATGTTTTGTTTTGTTTTTTTGGAGTGTCCTGTGTATATTGGAACTCCTATCAATACCTTACAATTTTATCTTGTCTTGTGTGGATTAGTCCAGTTCTCCTACCTTGTTTTCAAGTTCATATATTCGGCCATTTCTTTGATTTATTTTATCGCTGAACTTTCCACGGAGCTTTTTGATGTACTTATTATATACCTTTCATTTCCACACTTCCGACTGGATTTTACTTGTATCTCTTTGTTTAATTCTTCTTTTATATCTTGCATCATCTTTATTTTATTTAGCTTCTTGTGTTTTCAATCAAGAAATTATTTTCTTTAGTTTCTCTGAATGTACTTCTAGTCATGCTAGTTCTCTGCCAGGGAAATTTCATCAAATTCATTCTCACTGGCTGATATTACTGTAGGATAAATAATTTTGGAGAAGTTAGGGTGTGTGTATGTACATTTACCTCCAGGAGCCTATGCAGATGACCATTGACTGAAAAGAAGGTGACCAATGGCAGTTAAGGAGAGTATAATCATAGTATTTCCCATATAATTACTCTGGGCCTACATTTCTTTTATACACACCCATGCACATGTACATACATACACACATACACACAGAGAGAGAGAGAGAGAGAGAGAGAGAGAGAGAGAGGTGTGAGGAATGAAAAACCAAACGGTTTTTGTACAGAATATCCAGAAATATATGCAAACCACCCAGAGTCCAGGACAGAACATGGAGCACAGTGGTAGGGGGTGCATGGAGACGTACATGCATGGCCACTGTGCATTTTTTGTGGACTTCCCTTGGGTATGCTCTCTTCTTCCTGAAGCTACTCTGTCTCCTTCCTTCTTGTGCAGTCTCTGCCTTAAAGTCCTCCTTTTCCAAATGCACCTTTAAATTCTCATTTCCCCCCACCAGTTTTTCACTCAGAAGCATGAGGTCCCCTGACTGCCTTTGTTGCCATAGACATTTCTTCACTGGCATTGCTTCAGCGAGAAGCTTTTCTGGGATGAAATGGTGGGGCTAAGATCTGAGGTAAGAAGGGTGTCAGATTGACATGAATAGGCTTCTTGTTATCTTCACATCACAGTTTCAGGGTCTGGGGGTAAAGCTCAGTCACTCAGCATTTGCTTACTGTGTACAAGGCTTAATACCTAATGCTTCTAGCTGGGATGGGGGAACCAATGAGCAACCAAACACAAACTGAAACAGAAACCCCAAATGATAGCATTGCCCCACAGTTTCCCACAGCAGGGTTAGTCTTCTGCTGGAAACTCCTTGGCTCTCTGGTCTTATGTCTCATTTCTCTTGCTTGAGTAATTTTGGCCAGATAATTAAAAAAAGTTCCTTACCTCTTTCCCAAAATCCCAGACATAGCCCATCCCATCTCCAGGTTCCCATTCACCCCTGTGAGCTCACCTCTTTATTTCACTTTGGACCTGGCTCTGTAAACCCTGTTGGAGGTGCTCCAGCTCCCTTTCTCTTCCAGCTGTTGGAATGGCACCATTCACCATAGAGCTTCTGCCTGGAAGATTTTACAGTGTATGTTTTACAGCCACCTTTCATGGTTTACTTCCCCAGCAAAGTCTTCTCTGATCAATAGACTAGTTTAAGTATGCCTGGAATTCACTCTCACCTTCATACTCTCTTGTTGGTTTCTCCCCAGGGTCCTGTGCGCTCGAACCGCAGGCTGAGTCTCCCCACACACATCGGTCCAGGCCTCGCTCTTTGGCCAGGAGTGTGAAGGCTTGGATTTGAGTGGCTGAAAAGTGCTCTGGGACCCGAGGCATGAGTCTCAGTTGATTTCTCGTGGGTGCTGTCCACCCGCGGCCTGAGAATACTGGACGAGACGCAAAGGAAGTCTCGGGAGCCGAATCTGGTGGACCACAAACTCGAACTCGTTTATTGGTGGGGTTTTCCCTGTTTAAATATCTTTCCCCAGAGAAGGCGGGATCCTGTTACTCCGGGTGGGGAAGTCTGATTAGCATGGGGGCAGGGTGGGCACCTGGCTTCATGATCTTTGCAAAGACAGAGGAAGGTGCCTAATTTGCCACAGGGCAGGCAAAAAGCTTGCCAGATTTATTTTCCTTTTGCTTCTGTTAATAGCTACAGTCCCTCCAGGGCTAGAAGAGAAGGAGCTTGCAAGGCGTCCTGCTAGCCCACCTGGGGAAGGCGAGGCACCCTTTAGCGACTTCAACTTGCTTTTTAGCCCCAGGTCTACACTCTCTGGATCATTTAGAATTATTTTGGGAATTTCATTGTCTTTATAATTACTGTTTTGATTGAAATTTGTTGTCCTCACTAATTTAGTATACAAGTGACCAAACTTTACCAAGGTTTGCTATAACTC